>CM021106.1:186523833-186622407 GCA_007115665.2 Sequoiadendron giganteum
CCTCTCCCACTCTCCCTCTCCCTCTCCCTCTCCCAATCTCCCTCTCCCTCTCTCTCCCTATCTCTCCCTCTTTCCCTCCCACCTCCCTCTCTCCCACTATCTACCATTAACCCTTAGGTCTATGTGTGTAAAAATCGGATATCCGATTTGTGAAACTTCGAGGTGTAGAGCCAAAATCGTACCGTTGCAGAATATGTTTTACAAATTAGATATCCAATTATATCGGATATCAGATTTGTGGATCATAGGAAAACCCCATGTGGGCTGTTTTTGTGCATTCCAATGGACCCTACATTCTATTTGCAACACTTTGTAGGCGACAAACACGCGGTTTCAGACAGGAAGAGACAAAGATCAACTTTTTGGAGCATCTTGTACTCAAATTTTTCATAAGGAGTGATTTTTTAGCATCTTTTATGAAGTATAATGGGGAGTAGTAGTAGTCGGAAGCAAAAGCGTAAGAGAAAGCTTACAAAAGAACAAATATCATAATATAGACAAAGAGATGGAGAAGGTCATAGGGAAGAAAAGACAAGGTATGTTAAATATTGGTGAACCTGAGCCCTATGGTTTTTCAAGTGAAGAGGAAATTGAATATGTTCAAGGTGAAAATGTAGAACATGATATTGAAATTGAGAATGAAAATGTTCAAATTGATATTGAAAATTTTCAAGGTGAAAATGTTGAAATTGAAGATGTTGAACATGGTATTGAAATTGGGAATGAAATTATTCAAATTGATAATGAAAATGTTGGAATTGAAGATGTTGAACATGATATTGAAATTGGGAAGGAAATTATTCAAATTGATATTGAAAATGTTCAAGGTGAAAATGTTCGAAATGAAGATGTTGAACATAATATTGAAGCAAGTGTAAATTATGTTTCACCAGATTACACGAGAAATGAAGAACCTTGTGTGGAATAAAGACATATTCCAAATTCAAGACCTTCAAGGACCCCTAAATGGTTAGTTGAAATTGATGATAACATTATAAACAATTTTGAAGGCAAGAGGTCAACACGAACTATTCAGTTGTGGGATAGAATACTTTTCAACCAATATTTTAGTGATAAGACATTGCCCGAGCAATGCAAACTTTTTGTACAATGCTAAAGATGCAAAAGATGAGACCTTTACTAGCCAAATTGAAGATTCGTGTGAACAAGAGGACCGGAAAAAATTATATTATTGTCAAAAATATTTTTAATGCTCTCAAGTCTATTGGAAAAAATAACAAGGAAAAAGATAAGAGAGCTGCTCAGAGAGTCATTACAACCGCCCTGGTAAGCCATCAATTGAAAAAGGCTCGCTTTATGAGAAAAACTTGTATTGATTTTGACTTAAATCGTAAAACTTTGGATAAAGCACTTGCAAGAAGAGAAATAATAGATGATCCTCTTCAAAATGATACATGGGATTTTTCCGGGAGGTTTCCACGTGTTGATAAGAAGCTAACCGATAATGTAAAGCAGACAATTCAACACTTTTGGCATGATAACTCTAGAGTATCACCCAATGCAAAGGATGTTTTAAAGTTAAGAATTGGTAGTCTAGACCGTACACCGCATCCTAAACATTTCTTGGAATCAAGCCAAACAATGTTGTTCAACAAATTTATTCAAACACATCCAAATATGGAAATCTCGCAAAGAACTTTTGAAGGTTTGAAGCCATTTTATTGTGTGCCTCTTAAGATTCGTAATACTTGTCGTTGCAAATACCATGTGGAGTTTTCAATGTACCATGAACTATTATGCTATATCCGTTTTACTTTACATACTAATGAAATGTTGTAGGAGTGTGGTGCAATGCATCTTTTGAAATCATCAAGGGACTTGCTAGATCTATTTTTATGTTCTAGGGATGATGGTTCCTTTTTCTATAGAAATGATTATTTAAATGTGAAGTGCTCACAATGTGGTGTCTTGTCAAAGTTTGTTCAATGTTTTCATGAGGGTTCCGAACATGAATTTGGAAAGAATCTTGTTGAGAAAAAGAGATATGAGATAGTCAAGTATACTTTGCAGAGTGGAGGTGAAGGTTCTAGATGTGAGTTGGTTACAGAAGAATGCAGTGTTGCTGATTTTATTTCAGATTTTAAGGAAAATCTTTTCTACAAATATGCAAGGCATATACATAGGTCTCAGTGGTTGGATCAACAATTCAGGATATGTAAGGACTCTTTTCCAATTGACACTATTTATCAATTGTTAATTTTGCTGAAAACTACACATTGCAACCACAAAATGAGGTACAATCTCAGTATTACAATTCCATTCAGATTGCTATTTTTGTCCACATAACGTTTAAACATGCACCTGATAGTACAAAGGAGGATCGAAAGATAATTAGAGAGTATCATTTTTATATTAGTGATGATAGATCTCACTCGTCCGAGTATGTCCAACATTGTTTCGAGAATTTTTTTTAGTTCTTGCAGGAGCATGATATAGCACTGGGTCGACATCTCATTTGGTTAGATAATTGTACAGGTCAATTCAAGAATGCTCATATGTTTTATTGGTTGAGTAGAATGCATGTAGAGAGGGGTGTACCTAATATTTGGAGTTTTTTTGAAGCTGGGCATGGGAAAGGGGAGCATGATGGAGTAGGTGCATGTGTAAAGAGAGCTCTAGTTAAGGAGCAATTGAAGATTTCAGGAGAAAAATTCAGTGATGCATGTTCTATCGTTGATTGGTGTAGTTCAGCATTGTCACAAGGAGGGACACTTGATTCAACAGTGCACAATTTTTTTTGGTTGGTTGAGGAGGGTACAGTGGGAGGCAGATTGGATTGTCATACAATCAAAGATTCTTCAAAGATGCATTCGTTTCGAAGCTCAAATGCAAGCACATGGACCATTTGGACACGCCAGTTGGCTTGTTTTTGTCAGAGTTGTATTCAGTGCGAGTGGGATCAATGCGAGTCAAGTGAGTGGGTGGATACATGGATTCCATAGTATCTAACTCCTTTATCTCAAACTATATCCATGAAAAATTACACAATGGAAAGTTCACTTGATTACGACCGACTTTCAAATCTACTACATCCAGGACATGTTTTTGTAGTTGTTGCACCGTAGAGGAATGAAGAGAGATCATAATATTAGTTGGATCGATGTGTGCGGGTAAAGCACAAGCTAACACAATTGATGGAAGATGATGGTGGGTTCGTGTATCCTATAGGTTCAGTTCTGGTTGCAAGAACTTGGTTGCGAACATACATGATTAGAAAGAATGGTATACCTACATTTGAAGACTACGAGAAACACAAAACCATTCTCATGTATTCACACCTTGTTATAGCAACAAATGTTAAGTTGTTGAAACATCATGCCAAACCAAAGACAAAAAAACTATGGACACTTAGTAATGTTGATCATGAAGCAATTTTGGATACTCTTAAGCAAAGAGATGACCCTTTAGGCACACTTGAATAGAATATTCAAAAATGGAAGGTACAATGCTTTAGCATCTTTTTTGTTGTGACAATATAGATTTATCATTTGACAAATTTTGTGATATTCCTAACACGATTGATCATGGACCTGTTGCAACAATAGCCAGCTCTGATCCTTTCAAAGAGGTATGCGACATATTACAATAATATAGATTGGTTATTCAAAGCATCTTTTATAGTTTGCATTACCAATTCATCATCATTCAGGTTGTTTAGATTAATATAGATTTGTTAGTCTAAGCATCTTTTTTGTTGTGACAATATAGATTTATCATTTGACAAATTTTGCGATATTCCTAGCACGATTGATCATGGACCTACTGCAACAATAGGGAGCTCTGATCCTTTCAAAGAGGTATGTGAAAAATTACAATAATATAGATTGGTTATTCTAAGCATGTTTTCTATTGTATGTAGTTTAACTGCTACCTTGATGGTTTGTACAGGTGCTTGTCACTCTAAAACGCCAACATACTACTCTTGTGGAAGACTGTTCCCTTAATGCCTCAAATAGGCAAATTTTGAAATGTGAAACAATGTAAAAAGGTCATAACTGTGTATAGGCATAATCTATATCCAGTGATGTTTTTTGAAATACGAGTCAAATGTCTGGCATTGTATAAAGGGTATGTTTAAAATGTAAAAAACTTTTTGTACTTAATCGAGCTACAACCAAAGGTTTTCTTCCTGGTTCTTTCTTATCGGTATGCTCGTTTGAACTAGATTTTGTAATATATCCTATTTATATATAACAAATTACAGTGGTTTGCCACTTTTTCAAAAAACAAAAATGTAAAAATTTCATGTGAATTTCATTTCCCATGTAATTGATTCAAGTTGATTGGGTAAGAGTTTTCTGATGCAAGAGCTAGGACTTGTAGAATCTTGATCCAACCTTAAATCTTTCTGCCCCCACATTTCATTGACATTAGAACTTTGGAATCTTAAGGGAAATCGTCGATCTAATACAGCTCGAAGTGATTCGGCGTATTTGGGTGCAAAAGAGGAAAACTTTACACCATTTGCATTTGACAACTTTTCACACAACTGAAAACTCATCACCACGGGGAAACACCTTGAATATAGTAAAAAAAAAGAGAGGTTATTGTAGATGGTCCCAACACAATCCCATATCATTAGACGAAGAGTCTATAAGCATCATTGTTTTCAAGGAATAGTCCGTCAAAGATTGCTTCCTTTTAGCACTTTGGACTCTTAAGGGAAATCGCCGGTCCAATGCAGCTCAGAGTGATTCGACGTATTTGGGTGCAAAGAGGACCATACCTAGTGTAAATGTACCCATCCAGATGTGTTGGAACAGTCCATTTGGTCGTACGAGTTCGAGTATGAAAGTTGCACCACTTTGCAACTTTACACTGCTTGCATCTGACAACTTTTCCCTCAACTGAAAACTCATCACCATGAGAAAACGCCTTCGAGATAGAAAAAAACCGAGAGAGGTTATTGTAGATGGTCCCAACATGATCCCATATCATCAAATGAAGAGTCTGTAAGCATCACGGTTTCTGAGGAATAGTCTGTCAAAGATTGCTTCCTTTTAGCACTTTGGACTCTTAAGGGAAATCGTCGGTCCAATGCAACTCAGAGTGATTCGACGTATTTGGGTGCAAAAGAGGACCATACTTAGTGTAAACGTACCCATCCAGACGTGTTGGAATAGTCCGTTTGGTCGTACGAGTTCGAGTATGAAAGTTGCACCACTTTGCAACTTTACACTGCTTGCATCTGATAACTTTTCCCTCAACTGAAAACTCATCACCACAGGAAAATGCCTTCGAGATAGAAAAAATCGAGAGAGGTTATTGTAGATGGTCCCAACACGATCCCATATCATCATACAAAGAGTCTGTAAGAATCACGATTTTTGAGGAATAGTCCGTCAAAGATTGCTGCTTTTTAGCACTTTGGACTCTTAAGGGAAATCGTCGGTCCAATGCAGCTCAGAGTGATTCGGCGTATTTGGGTGCAAAAGAGGACCATATCTAGTGTAAATGTACCCATCCAGATGTGTTGGAATAGTCCATTTGGTCGTACGAGTTTGAGAATGAAAATTGCACCACTTTGCAATTTTACACCTTTGGAGAGATTTGGGGATGTCCTCTTCAGATCACTCTATTCTGAATAGGTTTGCAGAGCTACCAATGTTAAATCGAAGTTGACTGACTTTGAGCAAATCCAAGTTGACTAACTTTGAGAAAATCTAATTCCTTGAATGTAAGACCCAAGATGAAGGAAGACCATTAAGAG
This sequence comes from Sequoiadendron giganteum, assembly GCA_007115665.2. Taxonomy (NCBI): domain Eukaryota; kingdom Viridiplantae; phylum Streptophyta; class Pinopsida; order Cupressales; family Cupressaceae; genus Sequoiadendron; species Sequoiadendron giganteum. Next base: position 186,529,565 of record CM021106.1, read on the forward strand.
CCAACATGGTCAAATCTTTGTCATCAACAATATGACCAACGGTAGAGAGTTGATCTCTCAATTCATAAATCTTCATGAAGTAGGTGATGACAAATTCTCCTTCCTACATCTTAGCATGATGAAGTTGTTGCTTCAAGGCTAGAGCATGACTTGTGTTGTTGATCTCATACATCTCCTCCAAAGTCTTAAGCATTTCTCTTGTTGTCTTCAACTTAGAGATGGGTATGTGCAAGATCATGATGGCCCAAAAAGTGGCGATATGTACGTGATATGATGGCCCATGTGGCTGACGACTTTTTTTTACCCAAAATTGATGAAACAAAAAGGGTTTTTAAAGGAGATTCTTAACTTTCCACCAATATAAATTATGCTTTACTTTGAATTTAATAAATAATTATTATTCATTTTTTATTTGAATTATGACTAAAGTCCTGATTGAAAAAAAACTATAGCTTTCAAATGGTATCACAATTTTTGAATCCAAAAAATGTGTCACATTCTATGCTTCGCATACTACAGGATTAAAAAAAATAAAATTGAATTCCATGAAGTTTTGACCAAGTTAAGGCGGTCAGACATACGATTTTTTATATTTTTTAAAAGTTGTAATAAAAAATTAATAATTAATTATTTACTTGGAAAAAAATTACAAAAAAATATGCATCACATCGAGACATGAGTCCTCTACTTATATCTAAAATCTTATAAAAAAATATTATCATTTTATTGTGGTTAGGGTGGTTAGACATACACCTACTTATTTTTTCCTTGAAATTTAAGTACTATTGCATTGAAATTTCAAATTTTCACCAAATAGATTTAAAAAAAAAAAAACCTAGTAGTTTAGAAACTAAATTCAATTTGCTTCAGATTCTATTCTTACATATTTTTGAAATAATATAGATAACTTAAATTCAATTTTTTACATCAAGTTGCCTAACTCTGATTTTCTGAATTTTCATTGCCACTTAAGGGTTTTCTTTTTCCATGATGATCCTGCACATACCCAGATGATAGGAACAATATGGTCATTCACAGAATCAACTAACATCTTCTTCGCCTTGATATATTTCTTCCTCCATTGAACTTTCTCTTCCTCATTCGTAGTTTCAAAAAATTTTCTCTCCACACTCAACCGATTCATTTTCCTCCAAAGTGAGCATAATTCTAAATCTCCATGAAGTGAATTTTGATGCTCCTTCGAGTCTATCCTCAATTTTAAGACCATTCACCATCTTGACTAAGATAGAGATAGACAAAAAAAAGGGAATAGAGGTATCGCTTCAATAACTAGTCCCAACACGATCTTTTTCAAACCCGCTCTGATACCATGTTAGTGTTTTAATGATCAGATAATACAATTGAAAGCACTCAAAAAATGCAACACATATGGCAATAAACACAACAAGAAATCTGCTTACAACTCAGGCCCAACTCATGGCTGAATTTGATACAATGAATAATAGCACCTTTCCTAGATGCAAAGATACAATCAAATATGCTTCTCCTTGAAATTGACCTATTGCTTCAAGATGAAGCGCTGCTGCTCAAGTGTGAACTTTTGCTTGGAATGTGAATTATGCTGAATGAACTTGATTGAGGAAATGAACAAACATCACCTTGTATTTATACAAAATAAGGTGACTCTTCAAGGAGGTCGACCTCTCTTGAAAATAATAAATTATAAAATAATATCAAGGAAGGTCGACCTCATCCATTTAAATAAAATGAGTGTAAATTAAATAGCCATAGGCTATCATTTAATTTATTACAACTTAATGTGATTGCTATCATGTATGAAAAATGTGGTAGCATAGACAAGGCAGTGGACTATTTGAAAAAAAACTTCAAAGAAATGTAGTCTCATAGAATTCAATGGCAAATAAATGCAATTGACAACTGCTCATAGTTTTTAGTTATGCAATGTGAAGTAATGATTTGAGTTTGAAAGATGTGTAATGCAATGTAATCAACGATATAAATATAAACTACATAATATAACCATTCTTTTTTATGCTATTGTACATTGATATTTAACCATTGCTCAAGATAAAATTCTCGAAGAGTTAAATCATGCACACGAGGAACAAATTAAATTTCGATTGTCAACTTCTATATATCAAATTATCCAATAATCAAGTGTATGTCCATATACAAAAATGGCATCGACGCCAACTCAAACAAAGTTTTACAAAATGTGGCATATGCCATCTCAATATGTATTCAAAATTTACATGCCAAAATGTCTATCTTATCCTAAACTACTAGTGGATCATCAAAATGGAGCCTCTTTGAAGCACTCGTTGGCTCTGAAGGTAGCTACACAAGAAAAATTCAAACCACAATTGAGATTAGTTATACTATATAATTTAAAATTGAATAATTAACATCAAAATCAATATACATTGAATTTTAATTGAACTCTAAAATTGAAATCTTGATTACTTGAAATATACGTCTCTTCAAAGGGTTAGGAGTCCTAGAATATACCAAACCAATATTTGAAATGCCAATCTATATATGTGAACAAAAACATAAAATTGATCCAAGTTAGCATACGATTATTGGTAATAGAAACATATTTACCAAACATAAAATAAAATAAACACATACCTCTTTAGGTTGATCTTTTTCTTTATCTCCTTTAGGTGTTTTGACACCTCCTCTTTGAGGTGTTTCAACACCTACTCCTTGAGGTGTTCCAATACCTACTCCTTTAGGCGGTGTGTCCTTTTTCAACAAATCTGTATAGCTCATAATTGTTTGTACATAAAATTTACAAGTACATATGAAACTACCAATCTATGTTGATGTATGCATAATCAATATAAGATCTTAAAATCTTAATTCAATCCAATTTGAGTTCAATTACCTTCCCCTTATCTAACTTTGCGCTTCCATCGTCTGGACGAGGCTACACCTCACTCGCACTAGGTATTTCCTACAAGAGGAAAATAAGATAAGCATACAAGTTATTATATAATTTCATTAATGACAATTCAAATGACAAGCAAGTATATAATATAAAATGTAAATGAGTGAGTGCGAAAATATATACTGTGTGTCCAAGACAAATGAAATGGCCGTAAGGGTGCTATCAGTCACCTGTGTGAGCTCCTCCTCAGACATCAACTGTTAAATAAACCATGTAAATAAATATTAGTACTTGATACTATCTCTTATTAATATTCATTTAAAAACAAATGTAAGTTATGAAATTACAACTTAAATCTTACCTGTGTCACTATTCCAGCATCCCCCTCTCTAGCAGGAGAGGACTCTGTAGGGTGCGCTCCACTCCCCTGCGACTGAACTATAATGTCCAAATCATGGAGGTCATAATCAGAAGTGTCCAAGGGATGCTCAACGGGTTGTACAAGAGGACCCAAGCATATCTGGCGACACATAGTGCAAGTATGTGGCACACAAATATGTGGACCTGAGGAGGATGATGCACCAGCACTCGAGCCTTTGCCAACATCACCAGAATGTGGCTGAGCTACTGTAGAAGCATGCAAAACCAAATGACCACTCAAAGAGTGAATAGCCTGAATAGTCTGTGTGACTGCATCCTAGATAATCTCTGGATGATATATTGGAGGTGGAAAAGGAAGGGGAGGAAGGGGAGGAAGGGGAACATTTGGGCGTGAGACTACCCTAACCGCCCTTGGTCTATCTTGAGGAATACCTCCACCGATGCCTTGGAAGGGTTTAATGTCAAAGTAATTGACATGATGCCCGAACACAAACTCAGCATATAATTTTTTAATAAAATAAAATGGTATATCAGAATTATTGTTCGGTGGTTTATCAAAAACCATACACCAACGATCCCAAAATTGAGCTACAATGTCCCTATGAATGCACCATTTTATAGAAAGTTTTGTTTTATTAACATTCACTAGCAAACCGGTGCGGGGGTCAATGAATAAATAGGCTATTTGGGCTTTGGTTATTTGAAGATCTTTCACATCATCGTAAGACAATCCACATCCATGATATTCCGTCATGTCTTCTCACCATGAATGAAAGGAATTATGTTGGGTGGAGAGGGTTTCTATATTTTTTATTATTTCCTTCAATGTGTTTGTCATATCTCTCAATCGAGGGATTATCTTATAAACTTCACAAATGCCCCTCAATTGCCCCAATTTTTCACCAATTAAGTCTTCAATTGGTGGCTGCGGAGGTGGTGGAGCGTTTGATATTTGTGAATTTTCATTCTCAGCCATAATACCTGATTAAAGTTAAAAAACTAATTAATCTAATTGAAATTACACAATATAAATGAAATTATTGTAAAAAAACCTTAATTTTTAATAAAAATCCCAAAAAACCTCACTTTTTCACATTAATCAATGACAAACTCTATTTTTTTTATTACAATACATCAACACTAGTTTTTAATCAAAATCCATTTAGAAACATTAATTTTTAATAAAAATTCAATGTAAACTCTAGTTTTTAATAAAAATCAATAGAAAACCCTATTTTTGATAAAAATCAATAGAAAACCCTATTTTTGATCAAAATTTCATAAAAACTACTTCAAATTAAGAGAATCTACTTGAAAAATTGAGTAAAACATTTTAAAAACCAAATAATTACCTTTGAAATTGGATATCTGATAGAAGCGGATATCGGATTTTTTGTTTTCCTTGTGCGCCTGTGTGCAAATAGTGAAAAATGAAGTTATAAGAGTTGGCTAGCTTTTATATAATGTTTCCACAAATTGGATATCGGATATCCGATTTGTAGAAACTAGGTTTGGTCTTTGGCTCGGCTAAATGTACTGACACCCGAACCTAGAAAAGTCAATTCAGCATTTCCGCATTTTTGAGTCAATCCAAAATGTGATTTTTCCTCATTGCCACTTTTTGGCCCATCATGATCCTACACATACCCCTTAACTGGGTGATCAAAGTGCTAGACTCACCCTTTCCTTTTTCATGCAATTTTATGCTTTTGTTAAAACCTTTAGAATGCCTGTCGTAGTGGGAAAAAGTACTCACCCTACAAGAACGACCTACGTGGGAATTCTTAAAGCCAAGGATTCCAACCCACTCTAATCAAATGCGAGTTGTTGATGAAAGTCCAACTCGACGGTGGTGTGCAAGATTAGCATCCCTAAAATATTTGTTCTAAAGATTGGGATGTCTCCTGAGGGAGTTTATCATTTTCCGCACCACATAAACCCTATCTAAGAACCATAGTGTAGTATCCAGTTGAGTCAATAACCAAACATTGTAATACTCGCAGTGCAAGGGGAGGGAAGAATCTACCTCCAAGACACTCACCATATAATTTCCAAGGACCGTTTGCTCAAGGGATGAGAAATCCAACTTTGAGTACGGAGCTGGAAAAGACAAAAATGCAGGCGCCCTCTAGGGGGTGACACGGCTGTGTGAGTCAACACAATTTTAAGATATGGGCTATTGAGTATAACGATGACTTTTTTGAATTTAAGAGTTCAAGTCCAGGTCTAAAGTGTATCTTTGTTAAAGAAAAACCAATGGAAATCAATAAGGACCATTCGTGGTTCTTGGATATACACTATCTGTTCAGATTCTAGGATTAAAAACAATTGTTCTACAATTTGCTTGCTATGTTCTCAAATCATTGTAACTCAGATAAAAAGATAATCCTGAAAACCACAAACCAAATCAAGCTAGGAAATTTATGAATAGAAATTGGAAATCCAAATTTTTTTTCAAGAAATCCCTCAAAACAAGAGTCAAGAAACCGAATAAATCACTTAGTTACAAATATCTTTAAAAAGAAGACGTTTCTTGTATCAGAGTAGAAAAATCTTGCTTCATCATAGAACTTTCATACATAGGTATCACAATTTCGGGAGGGGTTTTACTGGTGATTACGCCTTAGAGCCTCTTTATTCACAAGCCTATTTCCAAAGAAGAGCTCTTACACAATATCATATTCATAGTCAACCCCTACGTCAATCCTCCATCCCATAGCTAGTGATAGAATACTCCACCAGGCCAGATCAATTTTTGCAATAAAGAAAATCAGAATCTTTAGGCTTATCATCCAACATCAAAAAATTACTAGTGGAGATATCTTGTCAAAATAAAAAATCCTAAAAAAAAATCTCTTCACAAGTAGAAAAGTCAGACAAAATCATTGAAATCCAAAGTAGTGCTTCCATATTCTTTCTTAGCGCTTTCAAGGTCTATTTTAGCACTTCTAAGGTCTATTTTAGTGCTTCTGAATCCAAAGTAGCGCTTACACCCTCTGTTTCAGCACTTCTGAACTCTGTTTTAGTGCTTCCGCAAAATAACACTTCAATCAACTGTCATAGCGCTTCTGACCTCTGTTTTAGCGCTTTCTGCAAAATACCGCTTCAAAAAATTGTCATAGCACTTCCACATTCTGTTTTAGCGCTTCCACAAAATAGCGCTTTCAAACAAATAAAAAAAATAGAGAGCTTCCAAGCATATCAGTCAGATTGGTTAACATTTAAAACACAATTTTTTTATCAACCTGAACTATCTTTTCAAAACAAACACTATTTAGAAACCAGAAACAAATAGGTTCCTACAAGTTAACATTCTTTTCAACTAAAAACCTAGATTTTGCAAACTATAAAGTGTCAAGCAAATCAAACCAAAATCTTGGTTACTTAGCTAAGTTTCTTCATCAGGATATTATCATCCTACTATCACGAAACGAGGCATACTAATAAGATTTTTAACCTAGTCTCATCAATAGGATATATCATCCTATTTGACTTTGTTAAAATTCATTTTACACTTATCAAACATAGAAGATCAAAGTTTGGTAGGAAAAAAAACACTTGTATGTCAATCTTCACCAAGTTACAAAAACAGGCTCTTAGAAGAAGAACTTGAAACATCAAATACCATGGTAGAAGAAAATCCTTGGAATGGCTTAAATCAAAATGACAAGAACAAAATCACGACAAAAGACATACAAAAAGCACAACATGACCTAAAATTCCATAAATTTATGGAAAAGATCTTAGAGCAAGACATGGAAAAATATCTCCTAATGCTAGTTGAATCAAGTGCCAAACTTGCCAAATATTTTGATGTTGATTTCTTAAAAGAAGCACCTAGAACGAATGAAACCGAAATACCACAAAACACACCAAATGTAGATCCGGTTGTTGCCTTAACAAGCCAAATGCAAAGATTACAACAACATTTGCAGGACATGACAAAAGGAAACACGAAGAGGTATGCATTACAGGACATTTGTCCTTATCCTTTTGACCCAACAATAGACATGATACCTTTCCCTAGACACTGTGAATTCCCAAAATATGACAAATACAATGGTAAGACAGATCCGATTGACCATATAAGGGAATTCAAGACCATGAGCTTAGAATTTGCACAGTAAGAAACTTACCTAATGAGGTTATTCCCAAGAAGCTTAGGAGGTCAATGCATGGAATGGTTTTCCAAACTACAACTAGGAATACAAACTTTTGAAGAGCTTGTCAATAGGTTCATATCACAATATTCTTTTAACATCCAACATGATGTCATAATAAAGGATCTCTGTAACATGAAGCAAAAAAAAGGTGAGACATCCCTGTCCTTTTTACAACGATGGCGAAGACTATTTGCTAGGTATCCTCACTCCATACCTGAGGAAGAAAAAATGTAGTTATTCATAAAAAAATTGACAGATGAGATGAGCTATAGGCTTGAATTACAATGCCCTCCAACATTTGAAAAGGTGATTGAAAATGGCCTTAAAATAAAAAATCTTTGGTCAAACGAGGGGTGATCAAACACTACAATGAAAAATCAAACAACACCAACTCCTCAAATCAATACACCAACAATGACAAACCTAAATTCTGGCAAAAGAACAAAAATACTGGGATCAATGAAACCACAAATGATTTACAAAATGCGAAGCCAATTTTCAACTTGACAACCTCTACTGCAAAGATAAACCAGAACAACGACCAAAACATCAAGTCAAATATCAATCAAAACAATGAAGACTCAAAACCACAAACATATCAAAAATCATCAAACCAACGTAGATTCACACCATTAGATCAAACATTAGAATCAAAAATGAGGGAACTCGTTGCAAGTGGTCTTATCACTACACAAGAAGCACAATTTTGGGATCCAAAAGTCAAACCACCATGGTGGAATAACGCAGATTGTTATAATTTCCACAACAATAAGGGATGCATGACAAATGATTGCATGGAATTAAAACATATAGTTCAAGATCTGATTGAAAACAACAAGGTATACGTAGAGGGGCATCAAAACAACAACGATCATACAAATTTTAAAGACCCTTTACCAAATTATGACAAGGGAGAGTCATTTTCTACAAATAATAAAGGTAAAAATGTCAATCACATCTACGATAGCACAATCTTTTGTTTTTATGAATTAGAAAGTGATACTGTCACTAGTAATCACATGGATAACAACAAATCCAATGAAATTATACCACTGGATCTAATCCCAAGCATACAAATATCCGACAATCAGATAAATGTTTTAAAAATTTGAGAAAAACAAGACTATCAACCGGTTAATGTAATGACAAGGGAGCAATCCAAGGTAATTTTAAAGGGAGTTGCACCTAAAAACACAACTCCACCTCCAAGTCAATACAAAATTGCCGAATAACTTCAAAAAATACCAACACAAATATCATTACTTGAACTCCTTAAACTATCACCATCACATAAGGAAGTTTTAGAACAAGCACTTGTTGCCACCATAGTACCCAACAACCTAGATGTTTGTCAATTCCAAGCTTTGGTGGGACATTTGACCACACCACACTGTCTATCATTCTCTGAACATGATGATGTATCCCTTAATTATCCACATAACACTGCCCTCCATATTGAAGTTTTGATCCACAAGCATCAGGTTAAAAGAGTCCTAATAGATGGGGGATCTAGTTTGAACATTTGTACTTTAAAGTTAATTCGTGCACTAGGGTATTCAGATAATGGTATTGATGCCCGAAGAAAAATGACAATAAAGGCTTATGATGAGGAAGAGAGATCTTCTAAAGGACTGATTGTGTTACCCATTTAAGTGGGATCAATGATGAAAAACATAGCATGCCAGGTACTAGAAAAAGAGTTAACCTACAATATACTCTTAGGATGTCTGTGGATTTACGAAATGCAGGCAGTACCTTCAACCTATCACCAATGTTTGAAATTTCCAGTTAATGGACAAGAGGTGACTATATTAGCAGATTATGACAATCCTCAACTTTGTGACACACTCAGAACCTCTCAAGACACCTTTGTGCCTCACAATAGGGAAGCATACATTTCAAATTTATCAAATGAAGAAAAACATCCAAATATTACATCCAAGTGGGTTGAGAAAAAGGATAAATCAAAAGATACAAGTACTATTGAAACTACATTAACAGACAATAAGGATCCCCAAAATTCTCTATCACAAAAATTCCAAGAAAAGGTCCAGCTAATAGATAAGGGCATGGGACAATATTCTATTGAGCAGGCTCTTAATCTTTCACAATTGATGCCATCTACAAAGTCATATGGACAACCATCAATGATTAAACGACAACCATCACAACCTACCATGGTTCTAGAGGAAAGATTTTTGAAAGCCGATACTATAGAGGATGAATCAAAAGACAAAGCTATCCTCGATTGGTTGTAAAAAGATGAAGAAACATCGACATCAACAAACATCGACAACAAGACAAATAGGTATGGCAAAGGAAAGACTATTTTAGAAAAAAATGGGATATGAAGGACAAGGACCTGTTGGAAAAAGGAAAGAAGGCATCGTAGAACCTATTCAACCTCTTACTCTTCATTCAAAAGATAAGACATGACTGGGATACTTAGAAGAAGAAAAAAAGAAATGACAAAGAAGGCAGTTGAAAGAATCCTTCAGGTAAGAGTAGCTCTGAAATAGATTTTAATGAATATGAATGGGATCTATATTTCGATATATCTTACACAGATGTCCAAATTGATGTCATAAAACAATATGCACCTACACGTGAGGAGGGATAGAGCTCCAAGCCTAGACCACTTGAATTGGAATCATAACATATCGATGACTCAAGTGAGGATGAACAAACATCAAGTGAACTAGATAATCTTGAGGAAGGTACCATCATTGACCTTGACATCCCTAATAACAACTCTGATGACATAACTATCTAAACCCTTACTTCCATTGACCCGAGTCAATCTGATGACTTCCTACCCTTAGTCCATCTCGAACTTATCGACTGGGAACCCATTGAACCTATAAATGTACCCATATTTGCAAACGATGATGCTATCATAAATTTCCTTTGTTGTGACGAACCTGATACAAGTTCTGTCCATAAATCTCATAACAACGTGACTCGACAGGAGGGTTTCAAATTTTCTAGTTGCAAAAATAAAAACAAGAATAATGGATCTAATGGTGAAAACCATTCTATGGCAGCATTAGATCTTGAAAAAGGAAAAATAAAGAACACATCAGATGGTGAAAGCCTCTATGAGGCACTGAAAGATGGGAGATTTGACACCCTTCCAGAACATTACCATGAAAGATCATCAGTTCTGGTGGAACCTACACAGTCTATAAACATTGTCACGAAAGAAAGAACAAAGATTTTACATCTAGCAGAATCTATGACAACACAAGAAAGACCTGAATTTATCAAATTCTTTGAAGAAAGAAGCATTAAGTTTTCTTGGGCATACTTCAATATGCCAGGTTTAGACCCAAATATTTTAATACATCAATTGTCTTTTCCTACTGGAATCAAACCTGTAAAACAAAAATTGAGAAAGATGCATCCACACATCACACTAATGGTAAAGGCTGAGTTGAAGAAGTTATTGGATGCATGATTCATTAGGTCTATTGTTTATGCTGAATAGATATCAAATATTGTACCTGTATCAAAGCTGGATAATAGTATTAGGATATGTACAAACTTCAGGGATCTAAATAAGGCATGCCCCAAGGATGATTTCCCATTACCTAATATTGACAGCATCATAGACTTAAAAATAGGGCATGCCATGTTGTCAATAATGGATGGTTTCTTCAGATACAACCAAATCAAGATAGCACCAGAAGATCAGGAGAAAATTGCATTCACATGTCCATGGGGAACCTTTTGTTGGAATGTCATGCCCTTCGGGTTGAAAAATGCAGGGGCAACTTATCAAAGAAAAATGACCACTATCTTCCATTATATGATGCATAATTTTATGGAGGATTACGTGGATGATATTCTAGCTAAATCCTATTCCAGAGAAGGACATCTAGATATCCTGGGCAAAATTTTCACAAGGGTAGAAAAGTTCAATGTCAGACTAAACCCTAAGAAATGTGTCTTTGGGGTTACATCAGTAAAAATCTTAAGATACATAGTCTCAGAAAAAGGTATTGAAGTAGATCCGGTGAAGGTAAGGGAAATAATGGAAATGCCACCACCCAGAAACATCAGTCAACTAAGGTCACTACAAGGAAGGCTATAATCAATCAGGAGATTTATCTCCCAGTTGGCAGATAAAAGTCACCCATTTAATCATCTATTGCATAAGAATTTTGTGTTCAAATGGGATCATGGGTGTGAAACAAATTTCAACCAAATAAAGCAATATCTGATGTCACCACCTATTCTCATGCCACCTACAGAAAGAAGACCTTTAATACTATACATTGCAACAACAAATATTTCTTTAGGAGCACTGTTGGCACAAGAGGATTATGAAGGAAGGGAACAAGCCATTTACTACATCAACAAAAATTTGAATGGCTATGAAATAAACTATACCTTCATTGAGAAATCTTGTTTGGCAGTGGTATTTGCTACCGAGCAGTTGCAAAATTACATGTTGACTCACACAATCAGGCTCATAGCAAAAATTGACCCATTAAAATATCTACTCAGTAAGGCTACTTTAACAGGTAGGCTAGCCAAATGGGTCATGCTTTTAAGTGAGTTTGATATTCAGTATGTGGAAAGAAGAGCCATCAAAGGTCAAGTGATCGCTGGACAATTAGCCAAAGCTCCTTTAATAGATGATCGACCTATGACAATGGAGTTTCCTGATGCAGACATTCTTACGGTAACAAAACAACAATGGATACTTTACTTTGATGGATCATATACACAAAGAGGATTTGGTGCAAGAATTTTGTTCATTACACCCCAAGGACATACTATCTCAAGATCTTATAGACTAATGTTTCAATGTACCAATAATGTGGTAGAGTATGAGGCATTAATCATTGGAGTCAAGGTGGCAGTTGAATGGAAAATCACAGAGTTACAAGTATATCGGGATTCTCAACTAGTCATTTATCAAGTAAATGACGAATATCAAACGAAAGATGAAAAATTGATGCCCTATAAGCAGTTGATAGATGATCTAAAAAAATACTTTGTCAATATCAAATTTGACCAAATTCCAAGGGCAAAAAACAAAGCGGCAGATGCTATGGCGATAATTGCTTCTCTTTTACAATTGCTAGAGAAATTTCATCGTTATGAGTTTATGGTAGAACAAGTATCTAATCCTTCTTATAATAGTTCAAAAGCCCAAACCATATACCATTTAGCTATGGTTGAATCCTCCATCTATGAAAAAACCTATGCATACCTAAAAGACAACATCCTTCCCCCTGATCTTTCCAAAAACCAAAAACACAACTTCATCCACCAATCCACCCGACATAATTTAATCGCCGACATACTTTATCATCGAGGTCTAGGTGGTACTCTTCTCCGATGTTTAGAACATAACAAATCTGAGATAGCCTTACGTGAGCTTCATGAAGTTATTTTTGGAACTCATTCAAGTGGTATGACTCTAGCAAAGAAACTCCTCTGTTTAGGGTATTACTGGCCAAGTATGGAGAATGTGTCTTATCAATTTTTCAAGAAGTGCCAAAAGTGTTAGATTCATAGTAATCTAATCCACACACCAGCTCAAGAATTACACCCATTCACATCAACATGGCCCTTTTGTCAATGGGGACTGGACTTGGTAGGAAAGATAAATCCGTCTTCATCCAATGGACACAAGTTCATAATCACAACAACATAACACTTTACAAAATGGATAGAAGTAGTTCCTCTCACAACTATAACTGGAAAACAAATCTCATCATTCATATTGAACTACATAATCTGTCGGTATGGCATACCTCAATCCATTATCATTGATAATGGATGATCATTTAAAAACTAGGATGTCCAAGAATTGTGTGAAAAATTTCATATCCAACATCATTTCTCAACACCATATTATCCTCAGGGAAATGGCCAAGCAGAGGCCTCTAACAAGACAATTATGAAAATACTCAAGAAAACGGTTAATGATATTGGACGTGATTGGCATGTTCAACTTAATCCTGCACTATGGGCCTACAAAACCAGCATCAGGACACCAACGTCAGCTACACCATATGCCTTGGTATATGGATCAGAGGCCATATTACCCATTGAGGTAGAGATTCCATCACTCTGTGTATCACTCAAAGGAATCATTTCAGATGAGGACTATAGAGTATCTAGGCTTCAAGAACTGGACCTGTTGGATGAGTGTCGTCAACAAGCTGTCAATCATGTAACGACATACCAACAGAGAATGTCAAAGAGCTACAATCATAAGGTAAAGTCTAGAGTTTTTCAGGTTGGTGATTTGGTCCTAAAAGAGAACCCTAGAAATCAACAAGACAGAGAAAAGGAAGGGAAGTTTGAACCTAACTAGCTAGGTCCCTTTGTCATCATATCAATTTATGGGTCAGGCACTTATCAACTATCAACACCTGAAGGGGATTTGTTTGATGAACCTCTCAATAGTATCCATCTCAGAAGATACTACACCTGAATCACCTAGTGCACGTTTCAAACTTCTAAAAAAATAATTTCCTTGATGAAAACCTGGCAAATAGGCGTCTTGGTACAACAATAAAATATAAAATAAAATAAAAAAATAAAAAAATAAAAAAATAAAAAAAAGAGATCATAAAAATATGAAAAAGTGCAATAAAAACATATAGTGAAAACTTGGAAACAGGTGCTATTTGTGATTTAACCAACTCTCACCATCTATTGGGATACATGTCATGGTTGTTACTTTCACCATCACTTTGCATCCATTATCATATCATTGCAAATAGTCATGTCTCACCCTAGCTTGAGGACAACAACTACACATCAATGGGGGCAATAAAGAAAATGAGCTTAGCAAAACACAACTAAAACAATGATCAAAACACAACCCAACATGGAACATCAATCACCATTGGAAACACATTAGGCATCCATATCATATAAGAAAATCCCAAAAACAAGTCAAAAAATTAGTCTAAAAAAACAAAAACATGAGTCTATGTCAGTCAAACTACACGGTCTCTGCGTGTATAACGTAGGCAAGGCTAATCTTTGATCAGCCCTCGAGGCCCCTAGGATAGGTCTTTAGGTTAGATTTGGTCCAAAATCTTAGAAAATCACAAAAACATCAGAAAATCAAAATCCAAAAGAGATGATCTAATCTGAATAATGATTGAAATACTTTAGGCAAAGGTTAGATAGATGCACTTTGATCATAGTTATCATTTCTTTGGAGCAACTCAATGATGTATTGAACTAGAGAAGCTAAGAAGAAGAATGGTATTTTCTTTGTCTGTTGTCTATGAATTAGTCATTATTATTGTGTGAATTGTCATGAGATGTGCTCTAAAAAGTATCACTGATGACATTCCAATTCACATAATAAAATGATTGATTCTTTTTTATTTACTCAAGAAATGCTTTGGTCATCTTAGTTTAATTATACCTCGATGCTTGTGTTCACTTGCAATATAAAAAATCATGGAAGTCATACTCAGGTCATCATGGTCTAAATTATATCATTGATGCTTGTACTCACTTTCAACATTTTTAAAGCTCTATGATGATACAAAGCACAATAAAAGTACTGTTACTTGATGCCAATGCTTGTATATGTAGATTTGCATGGTTAAATTAGATTGCGTTCATATTAGTTTTGCATCTTCATTATAGATTTTCCACATCGACTAATGATATCTATATCAACCTACACCAGATGCAGAATCATGTCCCACATCTTTGGAAAGAACTCTAAAATCCTCCTATAATCATAACATATCACAAATCAACAATATTATCAATCAATCAACCTATCACTCAATCTATCATTGATCCTCGCCTATCATGAGGTCAATCATCAATCTATCATTGATCCTCATCTATCATGAGGTCAATCATCAATCTATCATTGAACCTCACCTATCATGAGGTCAATCATCAATCTATCATTGATCCTCACCTATCATCAGGTCAATCAATCAATCTATCATTGAATCTCACCTATCATGAGATCAATAATCTTCTAATCTATTGGGATCATCAATCAATATTGAATCAAAGGCTGACATGATTGAAAATCATCAAACATAAGGAGGCTTAATACAAATTCATCTAGGGCCAAACTTTCTACATTTTTAATCGGGAGATAAATTATTCCACCATCGAATCTTCATCAAATCTTCGTAAAATCATTGGAAAATAAAAAAAATTTGAAAAACTTTGAAAAATCCAAAAAACATAAAAAAATTCATAAATTTATCTCTCGAGGGGGCATATATCCATAATCAATGTTTGGGGCATGTATGGGGCATACTAAATATTTTTCATCGATATTAGCAACAACAACAAAATTTTCTTTGAAGCAATGCGTAAATACATCATTTCAAAGAGGGGCAAAATGTATACACCTAAAAATGGTCTGGAGAATCTAATTAATTAAATACAATTTATTTGATTAATTATCCTAAATTCCTCTACTATTGAATAAATAGAAATATTTATTTATATATTTCATGTTTAAATTCACATTTAAATTCTTCTAAATTCTTCTATTATTTCATCTTAGTTAAATAAAAAAAATTAAATTCTTTGTTTTATTTAATTATCAATTTCCCCTATTTTATTCTATCACATCATTTAAATTAATTAAACAAAAGGTTAAACACTTTATTGTTTAATTATCATATTCTTCCATTTTAATTTAATAAACAACTTCTATAGTTTGTTTTATTAAATTATTTATTCCCCCTTTTGCTAATTTAAATAAATCAAAATATTTAAATAAAGGAATAAATCAAATTCCTCTATTCACTCACCTACCAAATTAGATATTATATGTCTAATTTATGTCTAATTTAATTCAACTGATATTCACAGGAAGCTGTGGAGACAAATTGGAAATCAATCTCTTGAAATCTTCTTCCTCAATTCTTGCTATCATCTTGCCTGGTGTTTTCATGGGTAGGAACCATTCCCAAAATCTTCTCAATCTTCTCAATCTCTCACCATTCAATCCTCCAGATTGAATCCAAGCCTCTACTTTGTTGCCCCTTTGCAAATGTGCTTCCGAGAAATCTATAAATACAACCTTGTACAACAAAGAATGGATCCCAACTTTATGCAAACATACTCTGTAGAAAAGCAATCAAACATCACAACAATAGCATCAAAGCAAATCATTTAGCAATCATAGCATCAAACATTTTAGAATCATAATCATGGCTGCATAGTAGTTTTACTGTAGCTTTCATTTATCAGTTTTCATGTCAGCAAATAGATTGCAATAGCTTCATATCATCTAAAAATCATTATCAATCATCACATCATTGCATTCAGTATCATTCCATTCTCTAGATTGGAATTTTAACAGTCACAAGTGTTTATCCAACCTGAGAGCCTTTTGTGATTTAATAAATCTTTGGAGATAGGAAACAATGAGACACTTTCAATAGATTCTTGATTTAGCATAGTTTATTTGTTGAATATTTGATATAATGTTTCATTAAGAAGTGTATTTTACTGTTTCCTTATTCACACTTACAACTCTTATGCCACCAAACTTTTGTAACTCAAGAGATTTAAGTTAATTTTGTTTACGTACATTGTTGAGATTAATACAAGCTTGGAGTTTTTTTAGTGGTGGTGTTTTTTTCTAAAATGTTTTCTCCACATAAATATAGTGTCATATTAAATGCATTGCTGAATTTTATATGCTTCTTTATTTTGTATTTTAATTTAATGTTTTAATAATATATATTAATCAGATCTAGACACTATTTAGTTAGTGTTTCTACTACATTGTATCATATTTTAAATATTTGGGATTAGAACTATGATTTTATCAGAGAGTGGGATGTCTTTGTTATAGTGTTGTAGGTTTTTGTAGTTGTAACAAGTGCACTTTGATACCATGGGTTTAAAAACCCATGCGTGATTAAGATCATGGCAATCACATCTTTGTCAAATATTTTTAATTACAATGGTTCAACATCATCCATTAGATGTGAGTGCAAAACCTAAAGAATTGGTCTCTAGGTATCCTTCAACCCTAGAGCAAGCTCTTCCACTTGCTAATTATTCAAAATTACATGACTTCCAAAATACTTATAGATGGAAAATTTCTCACACTATTTTTTTCAACCACTTCAAGTATTCCATGTCATCTTCCCAAAAGCTTGGGGTTTCTTTGGTTCTTCAAAAGTGTCAAGAGTGAGGAGGAACTTGGAAACAAGGACCTATGAAGTACCACATGGTTCTTGTGATCTAGGAGGTACCTAGTCCGAGTGAGCACTCAAAAGTCTACAATTTGTAGATAGTATCTAGGTTTGAGTTTTGGAAGGAACCTAAAACTTAGAGTAGAGTTGCAACTAGTGGGTGTGAGTTCCAAACAAGAAATGAAATGTTGAATTGGTAAGAGACTAGTGGATGGTAGGAATGAGGAAGAAATCATATTTGGAACTAAAATGCTTGTGGGAGTTAAGATTTGGGAGGGAACATGGATTTGGAACCTTATCTAAGTCCCAGTTGGGGGTCAATGGTTCAAAGTCCAACAAGAACTTCAAGGATTGGGAGCAAAAGGGAAGTTTTAAGTTCCAATTAGGGCATGGGATTTGACAGGATTGAGATAACTTTGTGGAGGTTAAATTTTAAGAAAAACCAAGGAACTAGAGCCAAAATCTTCTAGGATCCTATTGGAACTCGGAGTTTGATAAGAAATGCACATATCAAAGAGAGATTCTTGAGGAGAGTAACATTTCTAAAGGAATTGGATCTTGGACCCTAAAGTTCCAGGTTTTAAGTCCCTTTTAAGACCTGACGTCTAACAATGGGGGAAGGTAAGCATGCAAGGAGCAGACATTGGGGGGACCCAAGAACTTGGAACTCAAGTTATAGGTTCCCATTGAGACTCAAGGTCTAAAAGAGAGAGCTAGGGAGATTTTGAGATCAAAAGATAGAACACAAAGGAAATGTTGATTTAGAAGTGGGAGACAGAGGCAAGTGATGATCTAAGAAGATAAAAGAAAAGGAGGAGTGGAACCACAACCTAGGTGCAAACTTCTCATTGGGACTTGATGTTTGATAGGGAACTAGAAGGGAAAGTATAAAGGAAAAGCAGGGTGCAAGAGGAAACATAGACTCAGAACCTAAAGTTCCAAGTCCAAAGAGGAAATTGAATCTTTCCAAGACTTAAAATAAACCCTTACACTCAACCAATTTTAGATTTTTTCAACTTAGAGGATTCATAGAAGTATAAGGGGTGAAAAACACAAAAGAAAGATACACTCTTGAACATAGGCTCCCATTTAATATCTCTTGGATTAGTTATAAACAATGGGATACAAATGACCAAGACACACATAAAAAGGAAGGGAATCAAGCAAATAGGACATTACAAACTTGAGAATGGGTGACTTGAAATTGCTAACAAAGAAATAAGAAACAAATAAGCTCCAAAGTAGAAGCTAATTGGTTTTCTATAATGAAGCATGTTCCTCTTAGGATGTTACTTTCTTGTTACACAATTTTTAGAACCCTTAAAACTAGCTTCTAATATATGTATGTATGTATGTATGTATGTATGTATGTATGTGTGTATGTATGCATGCATGTATGCATGTATGTATGTGTGTGTGTATGTATGTATGTATGTGTGTGTGTGTGTGTGTGTGTGTGTGTTTGTGTGTGTATATGTATATATTCTTATTATTTTGAATTGATTAAGTTGTACTTAAAAATTTGATAAATTTAGGAGTTAAACATGAAAAATTACAAACTAAAAAATATACTAAATTAGACCAAAATAATGCCTCATTTCACATCCACCTAAAATACTTCCTCAAATATTTCAAAAGCTTTTATTAACATATTCTAAAATTCCATAAAACTTGTATTATTATAGTTTTTATGGTAAATTAAATAGTGTGACATGGCATTAGATGTTCAAATTACTTAGTTAAAAATATGTATTGGATGTGTGGTAGTATATTCACATAAAAATAAACAAATGCATTAAATTTATAATAAATAGTTAGGGCATGCATTCAAACACTTTCCCCATTAAATTTTCTACTTTCACATGCTAACAATAGTTCAATATTTTGATCAACTTCCATACCATCCATAAAACACTACTGTTGTACTTTGTTTTAAATATAAATATTATTTAAAGCTAAAAAGAATTATAATACACACGAAGCTAGAGGTGGTAAATCTCCCATGTACCTCAAAAATACATGAAACATCTTATTTATTTGGAATAGAATTTTTGTTATGGGAGGCTTATATTCTTGATCCATAACTTTATGCAATAAAATATTATTACTAATATTGTAGCAGCTTCACCTACGAACAAGAAAAGAGACAAAGAAAAAAAATAAAACACAAAATATTCTAACAAAAATAAATGAACCCAACACCTTGTTGTCTCCTTCACCTCTAATTGAACGATGATAGGATGTGGACCCAATAACCTTTGTTGTGCTCAAGATGTGTGATTATGCATTTGAATGTATGTGTTTGCTCTCAAATCAAGAACATAACATTAGCATTCATTGGATTATGGATTTGACAACATAAGATTACATCAAGAAGTATATATTGTAAATGATGGATGGGACATTTAATTTATAGATTTTTGGTAGGATAAATTGATGGCTTAAATTTAATCTTGGATCATGAGTTTGATCCATGATTGATATGTTGGGTCTTGAAATCATTACACACTTCTAGAGGGATTAATTCTTCTCAAAGTGACAAAAATGTCATTTCCATAGGTGGATAAACTAGCTCATGAAAATGTGAGTGATGAAAAGCCAATCGCTGAGAGTGGATAAACTCTCCTTCATTTTGGGCTCAACTAAACCCAAAAGGGTGTTCCTAGAGGTAATATTTAACAAGATTTAATAACAACTAAAGATATGCACAATATAGAAAATATGTGGTAGTATTTAGATATACACTTTGATCCCATTTTTTCAAACAAAACCAAAGAATAAACTATTGCTATATCCTCTATTAAATTGATATGGATATATAGAACATGATTCACCATGATAAAAGGTACTAAATCTCATTGAAGATATTTTCCTGGATATAACATTGAATCATGAAATGCATATGAACCCGCTTCCTAATCCTACACTTTTAGTGAATGATTTTATTCACTTTAAAGTTCATGGATGGTTAAATAATTTCAAGACCAGTGCCTTATAATGGTTTGTAGAGTCATGGTAAACTAGAAGAAACAACACATAAAAATAATGAAAGAGATATGATATTAATATCAAGACATCATTAATAATCCCACTCCAAAATTTTAGAAATCCACATGCATTAATATAAATACCAATATAAATGATAATCTACAATGCATTAAAGTATTGTGACACTTTAAATAATTTCAAGACCAGTGCCTTATAATGGTTTGTAGAGTCATGGTAAACTAGAAGAAACAACACATAAAAATAATGAAAGAGATATGATATTAATATCAAGACATCATTAATAATCCCACCTCCAAAATTTTAGAAATCCACATGCATTAATATAAATACCAATATAAATGATAATCTACAATGCATTAAAGTATTGTGACACTTT
The DNA here is from genome assembly GCA_007115665.2 of Sequoiadendron giganteum. Taxonomy (NCBI): domain Eukaryota; kingdom Viridiplantae; phylum Streptophyta; class Pinopsida; order Cupressales; family Cupressaceae; genus Sequoiadendron; species Sequoiadendron giganteum. The sequence goes on from CM021106.1 coordinate 186,550,541, forward strand.
TCAATTTCTTATTTCATCGGAACTACAAATTTTAAGATGTACTATCCATAAAGAAACCTAATGCCAACCACTTGAAAATAATGTTTTGTGCAATAAATTTTAGAATGGTTGAAAAACTAAAAGGAACAACTATTTTAAAATTCAAACATCTTTTACAAACATTTTACCAAAAAAAAAATTACACTAATGATTTTTTTAAATCAATGAATTTTATATTTTAAAAAATCTACCAAATAAATTATTTTTCAAAGCGCCTTTAATTTTACCTCAAGCACAATTATCAATATGAAATAATTATACACAAAATAACATAAGCATCCCTACCACAATAATTATTAAACCAACAAAACATCATATGCGTGGAGACTACATATTAACTAGCACTTGCACCATAAACAAGTGTAATGTTTATGTTCACAACAATTAATATTCTGTATAAAGTATAAAATGAGGGATGTAGTAGAAGTTAAAGTATTTAATTTTTAAATTTAATATACATAAAATAAAATCTCAAATTAGGTGTGTTGGCATTACAACAATTTTTGTGATGATCAAATGTACAAATAACAATATGGATTTTTTTTATTAATCCTTTAGTTTTGTTTGAATTTGATCAACATCTACCTTTATTAATTGTAGTTCAACTTGATATCTTGGTAGATGAGTTTAACATGCTTTGCTTCTTTGGAACTCTTTTTGCTCCTGAAAATGAATGTTCAACTAAAAAAATGTAGTTATTTTTATTGTAAATCTATATAGTATATACAATACAAAGGTAGTTTATCTTAAGTAATGTGAATAAATAAAATAAAATATAATTTTGATAAATAAAACATTTTTTTGTATTGGATTGATATTGACAATATCTACTTGCACATTACAAGGTTTCAATGAAATAGTAAGAATGAATACTTTATAAATCATATATTATAAATAGGAGAATAAAGTGAATAATTGAAAGGATATTTGGAAGATCTTTCAGATTAAAATTTATATAACTCAATTTCCTATAATTAAAGTAATTGTAGGCAAGCTTTTTTATTTCTTTCTAATAATTTTGAATGAGTTTTTTGCATTCTAGAGTAGTGCTTGAAAGAGAATTTTGGTTATACATGAAGGCCATTTAGTGATTTAACTCTAGATACAATTGTAAAAATAAACCTTGTCTTTCTATTTTATCAATATCGATTGTTCCTTTATTTAATGTTCTAGTTGTGAGATTTATATATGTAATTTTTTTTTGGCTAAAAAACGAAAAGCCATTAAACATTTTATTGAAATATAAAAAGAGTTACATATCAGTGGGCTACATTCAAAGCTAGAGATTAGAAATCAAAATTCCTAATAGGAGAAGAGAGAAATTGGATCGAGAAAGACAAAAATTGACCTAAAAGAGTGATCAGATACATACAATAAGCAACATAGTCATCGAGTATTACATGAAGCAGTGTGAGAAATGAGAAAAGTAGTGAATCGAAGAAGAACAGAAGTCAAAGTAGACCAAAATTTCCCAAAATTTCCCAACCGATATAAAATGAGAAACAACACAAGAAGTGGGCTTGAGAGAAGAAGTTGCATATAACAAGATAACCATACAATATTAGCCCACGTTACAAACAAGAATTTTTAAGCCGATAATCAAACCCCACTTTCAGTCGACGACTCCAAATTTGCAAGTGGTGAAAAATAGGGGGTGGAATGTGGTTCCACCAAAGCATGCCTAATGAGGAACTTCACCGCATCATATAAATCACTTACCATGTTAGAAATGGTGTTACTCAAACACGGTCTTGGCCTATGTAAGCACCGAGAGAAAGCACAAGAACAGTCTTCCAAGAGGTCGTGAGCCATTGCACTCAGGAGAGCCAAGAGAGAAGGATCAGAAAGGAGATGTTGCCTGCAAAGAACCCCTCCCACCAAATTGTTACCATTGAGAATATCATACCCGTGAAGTGCAGGTTGGAGAACCAACAAGGGACAAATGTGCGGTAGGAGATAACTACTCATAAGGAATTTAACCATTTCACCGCACCATAACACATCCATTAAGTTGGATACAAATCTTGAGGCCACCCCGTTTGAAAGAGGCATAGGATGAAAGTCTAACCAATCTTTCCCAAGAATCATGATAATGGCCTCTTCAGTTTGTTTGCATTCCAGAATACATGATCTTCTCAGTTTCTCAGAATTGAAAGGCATTAAATCCCTTAATTCATGAAAACACGCCGAAATAAAAACCTGAGATGAAGACTCCATGGCCAGCGTTAGAACATAAGCAGAGCATGTTATGAGGCACCAAAATAGCGAATTAATAAGTTAAAAACCCATAAAGCGTGTGGGAAACAATAACAGCCCATATATATTAAATGACCTTGCAAATCCATTGATCCGAGGAGAGGTGCGGACGCAATGAGCCTATATTGAAAATGTCTAGTGGTGTACATCAGCCCGATCACCATGCCAAGTGTCATGCTTACAAAAGGAAATAGGCAAGAGTCATTTTAAGCATGTTTAGCAATCAATTCCAATTCAATATGGGCCATCAACGACTTTTTATAAGCACCAAACAAGTCAAAAAACACCTTTGTGTCGATAAGAAGAATTTATCCAAAAATGGCGGAGAGAAATTATCCACTAAAACCATGAGGAAGAACAGCTGTCAAGGAGTACTATATTTTTGAATTTTGAGGAGTTCGTGCCCTTTTAAGTAGAGCTTCCAGTGGCGGTCTCGAGAATCTCAATCGAGATTGGGTTGTTCAAATAGTGAAAATTGTCAAAGAATATTTGCTAAATTTAGCCAATGTTGATAAACCAACTGGAGTATAGTCATCAAATCGACTGTTCAAGGCAAATCATGCATTTTTCATTCATGCGATGTAGGAAACCCACTGCCACCCATCTCCCCATCTACCATTAGTGAGGATTGTATCCTCAAGGGCAATAAATGCAGAGGAGGGCCCATTTAAACCATAAGCTTGGAGCAATAAATGACAACTTTGTATTGTAATCAGCCAAGTTAATAAATATCTCCAACATATAAGGTGATGCGTAATATCACCAACATATGAAGTGATGTGTAATACGCATGTGTATATTGAAGTTAAGTCAGATACAACCTTTCACTAGATCAAATTACGCTTCCACAAGAGCACAAAATCCACAAACAAAGAAATGCCACAAACCAGAATGCATGCTTGACGACAAGTAATCTGTTGCCTGGTAGGAGGGAAAAGAAGACATCAAAATTATGTAAATAATAAAGAGAACTCCTGCTTCGAAAAGGTCTTGAAGGCAATTTTATCATTTATTGCCTTGTTTGCAAGAAAGTCTACTTGAACATTCGCCTCTTTGAAGCAGTGTTGAATTTGGAATGAGGAAAATTTTGTGAGCATAAACTGAATGTGATTAAGAAGACAATTCAAATGCCAAGACTTGAAGAAGAGCAATTTGAAATTGCAGAGACCACCACCATAGAATCTCCTTTGATTAAAACTTGGGGTAGAGATAGATTTATTGCTAACTTCAGGCCCAACCTGAGACCGTTGAACTGTGCCATCAGAGAGAAAAGTGTTGGGAAATTAAATGGTAGTGTTCACATAAGTTAATAATGTGAGTTGTTATCACAACTCACATAATTATTACGGATGGGAGAATAGTTATTTGTTAGAATTTGTTCGTGGCAGGAGTGTTTATTTGTAATTGAGTTGTTAAAACAAATCAATATATTTAGAGATGTCGTTTATGTTGTTTCCTAAATAATAAGATTTAAGAATCCTAAGTATATTGAAGAAGAGAGATGAGACGACTATATTGTTATTAAGTGCAATTTTTTTTTTTTTTGCCTCTACCATATTTTCGAATATGGTATCAAAGCGATACTTGCTCCTGGTCATTCATATATTCTCTCATAATTTTATGCACTGTTGCTGAATGAGCTAGCGCAGGTTGTGATTGGACGTGAACTGCCAGTTGTGGAGGATTTGCATTCTGATGGGATCTATACACCAAGCCGATGCATAAGGGATGAGTATGAAGTGAGATTAAAGAGTGCAGATGATTGGAATGTGCGAGGTTGATCAGGTCATGGAATTTGAGTTTCAAAACAATAAAAAATATGATTAAGATAGTGCCGCTAAGATCAGAAAAGAAATCATGCCTATTATTGCAATCTTTTTGTGCGATCTTCAGCTGGTCATAGTGTCTAAGGCAAATCGTCACTGTCTTTGTCTGTTTATAAATTGTAGAGCGGCTATGAAGGTATAGATTGCGATATGTGTTGATGTGACTACTAGGATTTTAGAGGTTGAACCTAGCTGCTGTAATACTCATGAGCACTAAGAGCAAAGCAGAAGGAGATCTGTTGCTAATCAATGTCTACACAGTTCCTCTCCAGGCAACGATGACATCTCACGCCGACGTCTGTAGCGAGAGCCACGTAGCCCATCCAGTTCAGTTGGGAGCTCTCACAACAACTTTATCACAATGTATAGCATCCACCATTGCATGCTGAGTTTCGTGCCTATGTTGCAGTTCACGTTTTCACTTGCGGTCCAAAAATGTCATGCAAAGTAGTTTTTTGATGCCATGCAATCTAGCATCACTACTATAGAAGCATTTAGGTTTTTTTATGTGCATCTTTTGTTTATATGCATTTTGAAGTCAATAGTCAAGTCATTTGGCTTATTTTGTTTAGAATGAGGTCCATTTTCACAAGTATTGTTGTGTTAGTGTGTAAGCATATTTAATTTTTTTTATAAAAAATAAAAATTGTTTCAATTGTAATTGGATGTATTATCGCTTGTACATCACATTTATTTTGAAGGGGACATTAGTGACAGTTTCTAAGGATGAAGAGACACAATCTAATGAAGAAGTTAGAGAAATCAAGCATCAAGGCACCAAGGCAACAACAGTTACAAAAATCAAGCCCTCTGGCGGAGATGACCAAGCACAGAAGAAGACAAAAACTAACAAACTAGGTATGTCAGTGGAAGTAGTTGAAAAAGCTTTGGTTAAGGATGGGAATCTCAAGCCACTTTTCAAATGGTATGAATCCTTTGGTAAATCTGATCAGAGAATTCTTGAGGAGGCAACAATAAATCATATGAATATTTTCAATAAATTTTTGATTGAAATAATTCCAAATTTGCCTAAAAGTCTATATGACATTTTGGAAATGAGGAGACTCAATGCTAGAACAAAAGAAGAGAAGATGACAGAAAGAATTCTTGCAAAATTGTGTCTGATAATGTCTATGGAAGATATTAATGCATTCCTGAAAAGAGCTAATAAGGAATTCAAGAGAAAGTCAAGGATAAATAAGCTCATGATCGGTTTGACTAAAGAGGTTACAAAAGAAACCAAAAAATCTTGAGAAATATTCTACTAAATGACAGAATTGATGTTGTTGCTAAGGAAACACATGTTGAAGATGTCCCATCTAGTCTGGGAGAAGAAGAAGAAGAGAAACAAGATGGAACTGAGGATTCACAGATTCCTCCTAATATGGAAATACAGAAAATCCTATGGAAGTTGAGATATTTGAAAATATATCAGTTGAAAAAGTGGAGATCCTTGAAGATAAGTCATAACTTGCAACTGAGAAAGCAATAGTTGAGGAGAAGATAGTTGATGCAAAGGAAATTCCAGTAGAAGCAAGAGACATTGCAGAGGTAGTGAAGAAATTTTTGGTAGAACAACATGAAGAGATAGATCCAGAATTGATTGAAGGTCCTATTGACCTATCTACCTTGAGTCGAATTCAAAAAATGAAGGTAGCTTCATTTTCTCAAGAAAAATCTAGAGAAGAACTATTGAAGTCTTATATTGAGGACAATGAACTTCTGAATCTTGCATCTGGAGTCTTGGAAAAGATAATTCCCACTCATATGAAAGATCTGACCGGTTCCTCCTCCGGTGAATTAAAGAAGCTTATCAACTCTGTAAGTACTCACTTTGAGTCACTTGAGAAATCATCTATGGTTAAAGTGAAGAAAGAATTTGATGTCAAAAGGTTTAGTGGTTTGAAAGAAATTATTGCTAAAGATAAAACCTTTTTAGCCACATGTGTGAAGAATGTACAAAATGCTCTATCAAAACGTGGAAAGATTTACAAATCATGCCTGTCTTTTTCAAAATTTACTGAAGCTAATGAGAAAAAGGTTAAGGATCTGGCAAAACAGTTAAGCACTATTTCTAAAAATTTTGATCCTTTAACTGGTGGTGTTGGAAAGATAAAAGGTCAAGTAATATCTCTACTTGAAAAAAAATGGAATTTGAAGCATGAAAATGATAGACTTGTGGAGAAAACATGTGAAGTTAGAGACCTAATTGATCCAAAGATTGAGATATTTTCAAGTGCACTAAAGGAAGGTGAAGACACTATGGTAGTCAGTGATCCAACAAACTTGGAATCTGCAAAGACACAATCCTACCTGATCTGTGGTCACATAACAATCTTGGAAAGTATCAAAAGAGTCTAGGACACAAATTTGATCCAACTGAAGAAAGATTTTGCAGATATTCTCCAGCTTATGTAAGTATGCAGTCTTGTTTGATCCATTTTTGGTATGTGGATCCATGCCTTTGCCATTGATGTCAAAGCGGGAGAGTAGTAGAGTGAAAAATGTTTAATCATCTCAGGGGGAGAATTGTATTTTTGGAATTTTGGAGATGTTAGTGTAGTTTATCTTGGTATTGATCTGATACTCAAGTCATTTTTCACTAAGTGTTGCCATCAATGCCAAAGGGGGAGATTGTTGGCAAGAGACACTGCTACTGATTTTTTGTTGTCATTGATGGCAACCCTAATTGATGATTAGATATGCACATCATCATTTGATCATACTGGTAGACAGATTGAAGATTGTCAAGGGAAAATAGAGCATCTAGTAGTTCAATGTTCATCGATCTATATGAATATCTTCTGTTATTATTTTGTGTCGTGCATCTCAGTGAATGTTTTTTGGTGTATAATCTCTAATTATAGTAATTCTTGATGGCTCATATCGATCCATGTGTGAATTAGAAGATTCGGTTGGCTAATTATCTATTTCATCAGTACTGGAGCCGACTTCATGAATGTATCATGTCGCGGATGTATGGGAAGTAATTAGTTAAGTTTTTTTGTGTTTGTGCATCTTTGTTTGGGTCTTAGCCAAGTTGTGGCTGACTGTTGTGGATACGCATTATACTTTATTCACAATTTGATCCTATAGATGTAAATATTCTTTTGTTCTTCTAAAGCTGACATAGTGTAATTGAATCTTAAGTTGTGGATATATATATATATATAAGATCATCCATATCATTTTGAAGAGTGTATGAAGTGTGTGTTGATGCGAATTGTGAATAAGAGCAGAGCAGAAGAGCGATAACGCACAGTTTCACTTGCACATAAAGATTTTGTGTTGCGAGTATGAGAAAAACATAGCAAAAGTGCAAAATCAGTCTGTAGGACAGAAGATTGAATATTGTGCCTAACCAGAACTGTAATCAAGCATATGTAGATGCTACTACTTGAGTTCAAATCTCTCAGATGGTTTTAATTTGAACATTTTGTATGGATATGCCTTCCCTCTTGAGCAATGAGCTCTAGGCAGTGTGCTTGAATGCAAGTGCATTCCTCGTATTGTAATCTTCTTTTGAGTATACTCAAATCATAATTGTAGATTGACCATCCATCGTGGTTTTTCCCCTAATAGGGTTTCCATGTAAAAATCCTTGTGTTTATTTGCTTCATGTTTATGCATTATGGTTGAATGTTGCTAATGCTTTGAAGATAAAGGTTAATAAAGTTAATTTTTGCACAACATTGATTCACCCCCCTCTCAGTGTAGCTTGTTTCCAACATATTACAATACTTAATGCAACTAAAAGATTTAATAGTTTCAACATTTTTATTATGTAATCTTAATAGACCATTTGCAGTAAAAATATGTAATGAGTAGTGAAATTATTCTTGTTCAATTGTTGATAATAATTTTTTTATGTGGTTCATTAACAATCCCCAATCATATAACTTTGGATTTACATTACATATGTCTTTTAATGTTTCAGAAAAAGTGTGTTTGAGCTAGATCATCACCTTGTTGATGCAACACTATTTTAATGTAACAATTGATAAAAAAATTCCATACCATTTTGGCATTTAAGTGTGATGCATATATAGGTTTGTCCACAACAACTGGTAGCTAGCCAAGGTCACCTATAAGAATTATTGATATGCTATCAAAGCAAAGCTGTTGGTGGGAAATTCCTCATGCAGTCTATTATCTATATTTAGTATTATTAAATTCATATAATCAATGATGATGTATTTTATGTGTTTCATATCTTCTTGAAATGTTTTTAGTGTTTATCCTTGTAATGGTTGTATTTTTTATTATAATTTTGAAGACTATGCATAATTAAGACATGCATGTTAAATGTAAAAATTACCATATAGTACATGAGTACTATATTAAAAGATAAAACACATTCTCTTTTCACCTTAGCAATATACAATGATAACATAACCTTATGCATAGTATATGGAATGTTGTTACACCTTTCATATTCATGATTTGAAGTCATAAGCCAACACATAGTATAATCATTGATAATATATCTCACCTTCACAAGGAATAAAGTTTAAAAGATGTAGATGAAATTAGGGATTTCCTTTTAGGAAAATTAGTTTACATTAATTCAAGTAGTTATAGTATTAGAAGATGATGCAAGGACTTATGGAGGCCATAAATATTGACTGGAGAGTTTGATTGGGCTAAAATTTTACATGGAGAAGCCTCTTGAAGATTTGAGTGCGATGCCAAAAAAATTTGTTTGGTTGGAGAAATTCTCAACACTTTTTAGGGTCAATTTTAGTCATCTAAGACCTAAAACTAAGGTCTTAAGGATTTTTACACACTTTTCCAAGATTGGATTTTCAATTAGTTCTAAAAAAAATCATGCTATTAGATTAGAGAGTTTCCAATTATTCCTACTTTTGTTTGCTTTGAATAATTGGTGAATTTCATGGCCTTGTGAATAAGCATGTAGACTTACTTAAAATAGTCAGTTTGTATTAGGGTAGATCTGGTAAGAATTTTAGTAGTTAAAAAGACTTGTTTTTATTTTCAGAAAATTTGAGTTTTAATTTTATATGGATGTAAGCTTTTTTCTTTGAATTATGAGAATAGATTCAATGGTGTGAATTTTTTCTGCATCAAAATATAAAATGTGTTCCATTTTCACCTATTCTATTAGAGACAAATACACACACATATATCATTCTTTTTATAATTTTTACTTGTATTATTTGAAACATAGAAAAATATGTTTTGGGATGGGGTTGGAAAAGAGGGCTTCACCAAAATTATAAGAAATGGACCTATTCTTCTTTATTTCATCATGAAAGGAGATCCACACAATGAAATGACTAGCAACCTCAAGGTGAATCAAGTCAAAGTTTGAATCTATAATTTTTTTTTTCTTTTGCAAGGATGGGGGTCCTGATTAATCAACACTTTGGGGAGAAAGATTAAAAATAGAAAACTAACTCCAAAATGTAACCTAAAACTTGAATTTGTAAGATTAAGCTCAATATTGATAGAACCAAAAATAAAAATGCAAATCTAAGAAAGGGAAAATGATGTGTACTAGTCACCAAAAGTGCTTTTTCAAAGTTATTTGATGACTCATTTTCCCTATGGTGAATGGGTCCTGGATAGGGCTCTGTAAAAATGGTTTCTAGGTTCTCTTCTTCTATGTCTACACTCCTAGATCCCTGATTTTCACAGTCGGACAACCAAAAATAAATATTGTAGGTGAGTTTTCATGAAATTGTAAGAATGATGACAACAAATGCAACTTTGACAACTTTGAATTTTTTCTCTTCAAGAGATCTTCCACCTAAAATCTACAAACACAAATCAAGAGGGATTGTTTTTTGTTTTTGGTGAATGGGGGTTTACATTGGTCAAACCCCATTTTTGTAATTAAACCTTGTAATGAAATGAACAAAGCAATGCCACAACTCACCAAACCTTTGTTTGAAACTTGGAATGTAGATCTACAACTTGCATGAAATAGATTCAATGGATGTGGATCATGATCTTGAAACTTGATTTGAAACAATGCCTTTGAATGCTTGAATGGATCTTGAACACTACATCAACATATTAGCTCAAATAGCATGCATGATGCAATAAGACTTTGACATGATTTAATAGGATCTTGATTGTTACAATAATTCTTCACTAAATATTCCCTTGAATGCCTTAATTTTCTCTTGAAACTCTTTAATAATGCTCACTTGAAAATTTTAGGTGCTCGTGAAAAATTGCTATGATGAAACATAGTGAAATGACCTCTTATTTATACGTATATTAACATTCACCTGAAATTCAAATAACACATGCCGACATGTGAATATACATTTGAAATCATTAAAATGCTACCAAAAACATAATTTAAATTAGGGTCCTAGGTCTAAGTGTGGACCCATTCGCCCAAGGGAAAATGGGTCCTAGGTCACTTACCTAGGACACACATCCTCCAATGATAAATGCTATGTTATGAAATTTATGAATGTCGGGTTTTCCTCTTCATAAAATGCAATTAATTAGGCTTGTAATTGAATTAAAGGGGCCAATTACGGAAAATTAACCTCAATTAATTAATAAGGCCCTAAATGAGTGAAAATGTAAAGGTACACCTTACAAAACCATAGGTAAGGCACAATTACGTTCATTTTATTTAATAAGGCCCTAAACTTAATGTGAATATGTAAAATACATAATACAACACTAAATTAAGGTATTATTTAGTTCATTTTTTTATTAATTAATTCCCAAATTAAGTGTGAAAAAGGGATACTTTTTCCTACACTACATTCGGCCCCCAATTTAGTGAGAGGATGACCCCATGTCAAACTCACACTAAAGTATACATTCAAGACACATATGTATGCACAATGAGAAAGATACTGAATCATACAACATCAAAGCCTAGAAGAAAGGGAGACAAATCAAGCTTTGACTGTCCAATCTGATGTGGAACACATCTAGGCTGTTTGTCCAACACGGTCATAAGTAGAACTTGATGTCCACTATGCAAATGATACACACACTCACACAGGATAATGGAACCTAAGGTCATTCACTAAGTCAACTCCCAACAAGTTGAAAATGAGAGAATCTTATTAGGCTCTCATACAATATCAAAGATATCCTCTTAACAACTTCAATAAGGCACAACAATATAAAACTTCAAGCTTCACAAGGCTTAACAAGTTGTGTTATGCTAAGAACTCATGAACATGGGAAAGGCTATACTAGCAAGCAAGGTGTTTTATTATTGGTGGCCTTGAATGGAAGGGTTTGAGCTTCACAAGGTTAACAAGTTGTATTATGCTAAACACTTAGGGATGCAGGTAACGATTTGTTCAAAGGGACTTCACTTAGTTCATGTAAGGTCTCTTCTTAGGGATCATCATGCCTAATATCTCCAAGAGAGGACAAGTCCAAGAATAAAAGACTCACAACTTAGGGAATGAAACACGTAATTCATACGCTAAGAAATATCACGCTCTTGGAGGACATCAAACCCAATGACACCACCAAGAAAAGGACACATCACAAGAATAAAGAAAATCACATAGTGAAACATGATTGTCGATGCATGCCCCCACTTTAAAGGAATTTCTACACCATTGTTGTGAGAAATAACTTAAAAGTAGTGAAAATTTAGGACATGAGAGCTTACTCAGAAAGCCCTATGTTAATTCATATGTTTCCAAATGAAGTTGCATCATGAAAAGTGGTCACCTCCAAAATGAAATCCCAAACACATAAGGGATCCATGGATTTGGGATCAATATATCTTTGCTAAAATGTTGTTTTAGAGCTCGAAAATGTCATCATTCCCCAAATACTTGTAGAATAGGAAGAATTACACATATAGAGTGAAAACAAAGAAAATATTTCAGGTCAACATGGAAGAGACCTAAATTTCTTGATGCCTTGTGTCATCCACAAAAGGAAAACAAAAGACAAATAAAATCATAAATGTTAATTACATGTAGAAGAATGTAGGTACATATAGAGGAATGCACATGAAGAGAGATACATCAAATACAATAGTACAGGGAGATCATATTACACACATGCAATCGCATAAAGGACATGAAAAAGAAAACAAAGAAAAGACTAGTAAGGCACATGCGAGTCAACCTATAGCAGGTCATTTGCATCCCAATCTTGTTCAGTATATATGGAAGGCGGAAAACTAGCCAAAGGGAAAACATCAAGTGCCAAAATAGGACAAGCACCAAGTTGAACACTCTTATTAGGAGGATCATTGTTTAAGCTCATAGAAGAGGAAAACACTAAATTCAACTCATTATGCACTTCCTCATCAATCTTTGAAATTTTATTATCATCTAAATTAATCACAATGGGAGGTCTAATGATAATATCCATAGAGGTTTGTTGTTGTTTATGTCATGATGAGGGCAGAGAGGTATCATGCCTTGTTAGAAATAAGTTTGGATTTTGATTTTCTATGTTGTTATTTTCTTCTTTTTCTTGTAACAAATGAGCAATAGCACGACGTCTACACCTACGCTCTCTAGCATTTCAATTTATTTTCACTGAGTTTTTAAGTTGTGTTTGTGTAGGAGTGGGTTTAGCAACCATAGTTGGATGAACAAAAGGAACCATGGGAGGTTTTTCAACCATTTTCTCTTTAGCTTTATAGACTTGTTTGAATTTTGGAGGTGCAACAAGATTTGTTTGGTTATCTCGTGGTCTCTTATAGGAAGTAGGTGAAGGATTTATCATAGGTTTCTCTTGCTTACTTGGAATGGCTTTTGGTTCAACTCTGATTCATCTAGGATAGGAGGCTCAATCATGGGTTGAGGCATATTTCTAAGAGATAATTTTTCTATACGTTTTGCCTTAAAATTTTGATAGGATTTGAAAAAGAAGTCTTCACAAGGTCTAATAGGTTCAATAGGCTTAGACCAAAATAAATCCAATGAAAATTTCCCACGAGAAGACATAGGATTAAAGCCACTATGATACATAGTAAATATCTCATTGCCAAATAGAAACTTTAAGCATTTATGCACAATCGACTGGATGGAATTCATGGAGCGAAGCCATGAATAGATTAACTTAACACGAAATTGGTCCGATGACAGGATGATGGTGAATGAGACAATTAATTCTTTCAGTCCAACCTTGAGAGGGAGATTTATCGATCCAATCATAGGGCACACAAAACCATTATGTGTTTTATCCATACTTTTGGATTTTTATATGTATCTTGATAAAGTTTGTGCATAAATAGGAATTCTTTGGTGATCACATTATTTACACAGACATGATCAATTAATATGCCATTAGAAGGATTTCCATTGATTCTTCTAGCTATGTAAAGAGGACCATCGGGTGCATGTTTAAGTATATCTTGTTGTGAGAAAGCAATATCAAGAAACATCTTAGTTGGGCCAGGTTACGAGGTTTAACATCAATAGAATTGTTTGTGTTATGTATATTATCACTCTTGTTATTTTTTAAGTTCTTGTTAAAGATGTAAGTGAGGCTACGAAAAATTTCTATTCCTTATTCATTCTTAAGCAACTTTCTTATGTTATCTAGCATAGGAACCGCATCGGGACTCGCAAAATTTTGCATTTTTTCTATTTCTTCATCTATCCTTCTTATGTTTTCTTGTGAGACATTAATGAAATCATTCACATTGTTTGTAGGTAAGGAATTCATTGGAAATGAGGTATGAAGACAATGATCCATAGAGGGTTGATTATCAACACTATTAGGCAAAGAGTTGGCGAACCTACGATAAACAGTGAATGGTGTATTGCGGGATGAAATGAGTCTCAAAACATGTCTCACAATGATATTTCTAATAGGACACCAAGTTGTAAAGCTCATACAAATTTCACAAACTTAATGTAAACCTAAAATGGAAAGAGGGTGAAATGTAATACAATTTTCAGATTTCAAACAAGAGAATTTTCTAATTACACAATGCAAAAACCTTAAAATGATATCTTGTAAATGCAATTTTGAAATCACACAATGCACTAAATTTATCAAATGGAGCTAAATATGATCAATTTCACTTAAAAATTTTTTTGTAAACTGAAATAGAAAACTAAAAACAACAAAATGAAATGTAAAAACAGATTTTTTAATACCCAAAAAATTAGTAAATGATCTTGATCAGGGACTCATTCGCCTAGGGGAAAATGGGTCCTAGCTTAGGGTTTTTAAATTTTTTTTTGTAGATTTTTGAGATGATTCTAATGGTTTCTATATTCTGATAAGAAACAATAAGTTACGGTTTGAAATTTATGTGAATTTAAAGTTGAATGCAAGTGCAAAATGTGACAAAATGACAAACTAGGAGACCTAATTTGATGTGCAATTTTGTTTCAATTTTCAAATGCAAGTGAATGATAATGCAATGCTATGTAAATAATTGATTTTTTAATATTTTTTAGATTTAAAGAATGCAAAGATGCAATCCTTAAACCCTTAAATTAAATGCAAAGTTAATGCAAGTTATGCTACCCTAAATGAGACTCAATTCAATGCAATGCAATGCAAATGAATGCAATATCTAAATATAGGGTGCAAATGGACTCCAAAATAAAAAAAATTGCAATGATCAAACTTAGGTTCACCAAAATGAAACATAGAAAAATATGTTTTGGGATGGAGTTGGAAAAGAGGGCTTCACCAAAATGATAAGAAATGGACCTATTCTTCTTTATTTTATTAGGAAAGGAGATTCACATAATGAAATGACTAGCAACCTCAAGGTGAATCAATTCAAAGTGTGAATCTACAAATTTCCCTTTTTCTTGCAAGGATGGGGGTCTTAATTAAAAAACTCTTTGGGGAGAAAGATTAAAATAGAAAAATAACTCCAAAATGCAACCTAAAACTTGAATTTGGAAGATTAAGCTCAATAATATTGGAACCAGAAATCAAGATGCAGATTTGAGAAAGGGAAAATGATGTGTACCAGTCACCAAAATTTATTTTTCAAATCTAACTAAGGACTCATTCGTGCTATGGCGAATGGGTCTTGGCTAGGGCTCTGTAAAACTAATTTTTGGGTTCTATTCTTTTGTGTCTACACTCCCAGATCCTCGATTTTCATAGTCGGATAGCCAAAAATAAATCCTATAGGTGAGTTTATGTGAAATTGAAACAATGATGACAACAAATGCAACTTTGATAACTTTTCAATCTTGCTCTTCAAGAGATCTTCCACCTAAAATCTATAAACATAAATCACGAGGGAATTTTTTGTTATTGTTGGTGAATGGGGGTTTGCTTGGTCAAACCCCATTTTGGTAATTAAACCTTGTAATGAAATGAAATAGCATGAAAGGAATGATGAATGTGTTGAATTTCTCTTTGTGGCATATTTGTCCTTGATGTCAAAACTGATAAGTTGGTTTGATTCAGATCTAGTGCTTTTGTTTTCAGTGATTCACACTTATGTAATCACATGATGTTTACAATTGGTTCTTAGTGATGGTGAAAAATTCACATGTTGTTGAATCATGTTAGTTTGGTGGTTTGATCTTCATGGCATATGATGCTTTACATAGTTGATTTTATTTGCCACATGCATATTCAATAGGGATATTATTCAATTCCAGTTGAATAATGCTTGGCATTATTATTCTCTATGATTTCATATCATCTGGCTCAGTTTCTATGTTGTTATTATGATGACAATTTTGTACATATCATTTCGGCATTCACAGTTTGGCATATTCATTTGTTGTTGGCATAATTACTTGTTTGATATCTTGATTTGTTGGCAGTCAGTTGAATTTGATATGGTTGGCATTCTATTCAGTTCTACTATCTTTGGTTGGTCTAATCTATTGGATTCATGTGTAGAGGTTATATATGTCACATATAGGTGATAACATTTTTTTGCTCAGATTGAAGGTAATGTTGACATTCAGTTATGAGTTTTGTTTGCATTCACAAGGTATTTAAAAATATGTGCTTCACCTTGTGTGAAGTCTTCTAGCACACATTCTTATATATCTTGGTCGATACACAAAGGTGAATACTTGGACTTTGGCTTAGCATTGGTCTTCAAAAATACTTGTCTTCATTATTGTTCGAGCCCTTCACATTTTGCATATGATATTAAACTATCATCGAGCTAAATGTTTATTTGACAACATTGTTCAAAGTGATATTGTTTCGGGCCTTTTTTATTTAAACTGGCAATGACTTTATTTAAAGTCACATGGCAGTGACCAAGGAATATGCAAACTTTTGAGTGGTATTGGGTATCGACAACTATCATTCACCTTGGATTAATGTTTTTTTTTCTTATCATAATGATGTCGGCATTTTGAGAAAAGAATATTCCTTACTGAATATGTGATGGACTTCAAAATATTATCAATTTCGGTTTGAGGTATTTTTGTTGTTTCTTTTTCATGGCTAAGTATGGAACCCTAGCTGCCATGGAGTGCATGATGATATGTAGGTTTTTGGTGTCTTCACACAACATATACATTGAGCATTTATGATCTTGTTTTGTTGAAGCTTGCTGGTTGTAAGATTTGTTTGTTTTTTTCATCATTCTAGTTTTGAAATTGTAATACTAGCTATGAGCTAGTATGTGTGTGACTGTGGAAATTAGAGAAGTTTCTTCCAGCTGGGTCGTTATGAGTTTACTTGATAGACTGTGGTGGTTTCTTGTACTTCATCATTCATGACCAGGTATTGATAACTCTGTGTGTTATTTTTTGTGGTTTAGTTTAAACAAAAGAGATGGATTATTTTGTTCGGGCATCTTAAGAATTAAGTATTGTTTTGTGAAGATTGAAATTTGTTAGGGTTTCACAAATCCGAGTTATTTTTTCACTAAATGTGGTGATATTTGTTAATCAAGTTTAATTTGAAGGAGAATGATTTAGGGTTTTTCATTTGAACCCTAACCCGAGTTGTTTTTTCAGTTATATAAACTGCATATAGAGGTTGTTATTTGGGGTCTTTAAAAGATGTCTTTGAGGCATTGTTTGGTGAGATCTGAAAAGAGGAATATAATGTTTTCATACATTTTGATACAAAAGATATTACATCGCAAATCTGATTATTACTTGAGAAGATGTTGATATACAACAGTCTTCAATGGGCTTATTGAATATCCTTCATAGTCTTTTATTGTAATTCTAGAGTTGCAAAAATCTGCAATCTAGGGTTTTGATAGGATGCTATATCAATGATATGTTAAATTGAGTTGGTACTCCTATTGAAGTTGGTACTTCATAATTTTTGGTGTTGAGTTGGTGCTCCACCATTGTAACAGAGTTGGTGCTCTTTTGAATGAATAAAAAGATCGATTTACGAGTGTTTTTTTATACCCCAAGAGGTTTTTTTAACTCAGGAAAATAATGTGTTATCTATGCATTTGTGTTTCAGTCTATGTTCTTGAGTGTTAATGTTTTCATTACATCATTTGTCAATACAATTCATGCAATGCTCTTATACTTGACTAAATATTTCATTCTGTGTTTACATGAAATCTTGTGGAATTAAAGCATTAAAAGGAATTGTTTAATCAAGCTTACTTGAACAATCAATGTCATGCTTTGACATTGTTAAGTATTTTTTTTGTGATCAGTCTTTTTGTTGTTAACATTCATTGACCTGTCCATGTTCACTCTTAAATTAAAAGGTTACATTAAACTATTTTAAGGTCTTAGTTTAAGTTATAAGTTGTAAGTCAAGTGAATTTTTTTATATTACTCTAATTCACCCCCCTCTCAGAGTAATTCATCTTCTAACAATTGGTATCAGAGCGTAGGGCCCTGTATTAGGTGCCATACCTAGGGTTGACTCTGGTCTTGGAAGTCAATATGTCACATGTGCAAGAAGTTTCATCTGTTACAAGAGCTCCTTTGTTTGATGGCTCTTATTATGTTTTTTGGAAAATCAAAATGGAAACATATCTAATTTCTATTGATTTAGATGTTTGGAGTATTGTGCAAAACAAATATAATGTACCAGCATCCATACCCATTGATGTTGATGAGAAAATAAAATATGAAAGAAATGCTAGAGCTAAACATGCTCTTCTGTGTGGTTTAAAAAAAGAAGTATTTGTTAAAGTCATGCATTGTAAGTCAACCTCTGAAATATGGGAAAAACTTGAGAATTTGTATAAAATGAATGACAAGGTCAAACAGTCCAAAATACTCACTCTTAAAAACCAGTTTCAAGAATTGAAAATGAAAGATGATGAAAATATTGGAGATTACTTTCTAAGAATAGATGAAGTTCTAAATGCAAGAAGAGGTTTAGGTGAAACAGTTGAAGAGTTTGATGTGGTTAGAAAAGTAATCAGAACTTTGCTACCTAAATTTGAATCTAAGGTTTCTACTCTTGAAGAGAAGAATTTTTTTGATCAGCTTTCCTTAGATAACTTACAAGGTATTCTAACTACATATGGAATGAGAATTGGTAATATTGGTTCTACATGAAAATAAATTTCCTTCAAAGTAGAAAATAAAGAGTTATTAGATGTTAGTGACTCTGATTTATTAGATTCAAAAGAAGCTCTTCTTGTCAAAAAACTCAAAAAGAAGTATAAGGCTAAGCTTCCCTTTAAATTTTTTACTTGTGGCAAATCTGGACACTTTGCTGCTAAATTTCCTTACGGTGATTAGTCTAATGAGGATGAAAAACCAAAAAAATAGTATAGGAAAAAGGATTTTAATCCTAAAAATAATTTATACTTCAAAATGAAAAAGAGTCTATTTACCAAAGAAGACTCAGATGTTGAGTTAGATGACTCACTAGTGATGAAGATATAACTTTATTCATGGCTGAAGTAGATACACAAAAGATTTCAAATAAAGAACTAGAAAAATAGTTTGATATAGAAAATTGTGAAATTGAATTGCTTTGTGCACTTCAAGAAATAAAAAGATTAAAGAAACAAATTGCTTCTCAAGAGCATAGTCAAAACAATATGATCACATTCTTACAAGTTGAACTTGATGACTCTAAAAGAGTTGTGGATAATCTCAAATTAGTTCTTGTTGATAAAGATAAAGAGATTCAAAACCTTAAACAACAGGTTGTCACTCTTAAAAAGCAAGTTGAAGGCTATGAAAGCACTATTCACTTGAATGATATACTTGGGAAACAAAAGAAACATAAAGAAATGACTGTTATTGGATTCAACACTGGTGAGTGTTCAAAAAATTTAAATAAGAAATTTAAGGCAACTGATAAGAAGCACCCATTTGAGCATAAACAAACCAATTTAAGGTTTAATGCATTTTTTCATGGTTATTGCTTCTTTTATAATAAATTCAGACACAAAGTGAGAAATTGCAGGCTAATGATGCCTAGAACGCCAAGGTTTGGTCACAAATAGTTCTTTGGCTTTCCAAATTCAATTAGATGCTTCACATGAAATACTATTGGTCACACATCCAAACAATGCAAACAAGGTAAAAAAATCACTGAAAAGGTTTGGAGACCCGATTTTGTTCAAAGCTAGAACAATCCATGCTCGTGCAAACTGCCTTTCTTTCCAAAAAAGAGGCATTGTGGGTTTTAGATAGTGGTTGTTCCAATCATATGATAGGGGATAAGGATAAGTTTTTTAAACTTTAAGATTATGCAAGAGGTTTTGTAAATTTTGGTGACAACACTGGAATTGAGATTAAAGGTAAAGGCTCCCTGCTTCTAATGGACAACAGGAAGGTATTGATTTTGGTGAAACTTATGCACTTTTTGCTAGAATTGAATCCATTAGAATATTTTTGGCATACTCATGTTTTAAGAACTTTAAGGTTTATCAAATGGATGTCAAAACTACTTTTTTGAAAGGATATCTTGATGAGGAAGTGTATATGGAACAATCTAAAGGGGTTTTTGCACAAGACAAGCCTACTTATGTTTACAGGTTGAAAAAGGCCTTGTATGGACTTAAACAAGCTTGTAGAGCTTGGTTTTCAAGGCTGGACTCACATTTAACAGGTAATGGCTTCACAAGAGGTGGTGTGGACAACAACCTCTATGTCAAAATGGAAGGTAATGATATTTTGGTTGTTGAAGTTTATGTTGATGACATTATATTTGGGTGTAATAATGATGCATTATCCAAAAAGTTTTCTAAGATTATGGAATTAAAATTTGAGATGTCCATGTTAGGTGAACAAACATTCTTTCTTGGACTTCAAGTTTCTCAACTTGAACATGGCATTTTCTTATCCCAAACTAAATATGCAAAGGAAATGCTTAAAAAATTTCAGATGGATGATTGTCATTCAATAAGCACTCCGATGGTAATAGGTTGTAAACTTTCCAAAGTTGATGATTCTCTTGATGTAGATCAATCTGAATATTGGTCTATGATAGGTAGTTTATTAAACTTGACTGCATCTAGAATTGATTTAATGCAAGTAGTTTGTATGGTTTCTAGATTCCAATATGCTCCTAAACAAACACATCTTACAACTATAAAAATAATTTTTAAATACATTCAGGGTACTCTTGACTATGGTCTTTGGTATCCTAGAAATGATGGTTTCACTTTGATGGCCTATACTGATGCAGATTGGGCTAGTTGTTTAGATGCCAGGAAAAGCACCAATGGTGTTGCATTCTTTCTTGGTGATCATTTGGTTGGATGGCATAGCAAGAAACAAGATTTTGTTTCACTTTCTATAGCAGAAGAAGAATACATTGATGCTACATCTTGTTGTAAGCAATTACTTTGGATGGCACAAACTCTTTCTGATATGGGTATTCTTTTTGAAAACCCTGTTTCTATCTTTTGTAACAATACAAGTGCTATAAATTTGTCTAAGAATCTAGTTATATATTCAAGAACTAAGCACATTGCTATTAAATTTCACTTTCTTCATGAAAAGGTGTTGGCTAATGAAGTTTCTATGCAATATGTTCCTACTCAAGCACAAGTTGTAAATATTTTTACAAATCCCTTGGCTAAAGAAGTCTTTGAAAGACTTTGTTCTCGGTTGGGAGTTGTCTCTCAATCTTTGCTCTCTTAATGCTCTATCATGGATTAAGGGGGAGCTTTTTAGCTCTTTGAGAAGCTTGTTGTTGCTTCATTTTTTTTTATTTTTTTCTCCATTGCTACATTTGTAGCTATTTCAGTATTATTTGTTGGGATTCCACAGGTTCTCCTTTGTCCTTGTGACAAAAAGGGGGAGAAATATGAAGTTTTGGTTCAGATGGCTCAATTTTTATGTCTTAGTGTTTTTTCCATCAAGGACAAAGGGGGAGTTTGTTGACTTTCTCTTTGTAGAATATTTTTCCTTGATGTCAAAACTGATAAGTTGGTTTGATTCAATGCCAGTGCTTTCATTTTCAGTGATTCACACTTATGCAGTCACATGATGTTTACAGTTGGTTCTTAGTGATGGTGACATATTTACATGTTGTTGACTCATGTTAGTTTGGTGGTTTGATCTTCATGGCATATGATGCTTTACACAGTTGATTTTATTTGCCACATGCATATTCAACAGGGATATTATTCAATTCCAGTTGACTAATGCTTGGCATTATTATTCTCTATGATTTCATATCATCTGGCTCAGTTTCTATGTTGTTATTATGATGACAATTTTGTGCATATCATTTTGGCATTCATAGTTTGGCATATTCATTTGTTATTGGAACAGTTGGCATAATTACTTGTTTGATATCTTGATTTGTTGGTGCTTAGTTCACTTTGATATGGTTGGAATTCTATCCAGTTCAACTATCTTTGGCTGGTCTAATCTGTTGGATTCATGTTCAGAGGTTATATATGTCACATACAGGTGATAAAATTTTGTTTCTCAGATTGAAGGTAATGTTGACATTCAGTTATGAGTTTTGTTTGTATTCACAAGGTATTTAAAAATATGTGCTTCACCTTGTGTGAATTCTTCTAGCACACATTCTTATATATCTAGGTTGATACACAAAGGTGAATACTTAGACTTTGGCTTAGCATTGGTCTTCACAAATACTTGTCTTCATTATTGTTTGAGCCCTTCACATTTTGCATATGATATTAAACTATCATCGGGCTAAATGTTTATTTGACAACATTGTTCAAAGTGATATTGTTTCGGGCCTTTTTTATTTAACATGGCAATGAATTTATTTAAAGTCACATGGCAGTGACCAAGGAATATGCAAAATTTTGAGTGGTATTGAGTATTGACAACTATAATGATGTCAGTATTTTGAGAAAATAATATTCCTCACCAACTGGTTAGCTACAGACATAGCCTATGCACTTGCCTCTTGACTATTTGTGGGGTCATAACCATAGGTGGACTCGCAAGCCTGAAAAATATGGGGTGGAACCCTACCCCTCAAATTCTCCCTCGACTCACGTTGTACTATAGGAATCACACACTCTATGATTCTCTATGTCATAGAACTAATATACTATAGAGTCTCGACCTCAACACTCTCCACAATGGAAGGGATAGCTACATGCTCATAAGTTGGTCTAGCAAGTACTCGTCTCACTATCCGCTGAGGATCAAGATGTGCCCCTAGTCTATCTTGTGCCAACCCACCACCTCTACCTTGGAAGTCCTACATATCAAAATAGTTGGGGATTTTGTTGAGGACAAAATCACAATAGAGTTTCCTCAAGAAGTATTGCAAGACCTCATTCTTGTTGCATGGAGGATGGTCAAAAACCAAACACAACCTCGACCAAAAATGGTCCTTTATCCCTTGGTGGTTGCACCAATGGATAGGAAACCTCTTGCTTGTAGGCTGAATAAGGTTGATTTGTACGTGGGTTAGTGAAAAGTGAACACATGTCAAATTTTGATTTTTTTTCATTTTTGACTTGTGTGTAGGATAGTTTATCTACATAAAAATATTTTTACTCCCATCTCTTATCCACCCAACCACTTAATTGCTTGCTAATTGCATATAATTGTGTTAACATAGCTTGAAGTGAATTTGCAAATGTGATTCTTTGCAAGGTTGAACTTATTGGATCATTCAACCTCGCAATTAACTCAATTTGTTTTTTGTTTTTTCAATTTCTCCAATTAAATTTTGTTGAGTTCCAAGAGGATGTTGAGGAATTGTTGGAGTTGTTGGGGTGGTTGTTCATCAGGTATTTGGTCATAAGGAGGAGAAGGATTTTGAGGAGAATAAGGTGGATTATCAACTCCTAAAAATTAAAGAATTTAACATCAAAAACATATTAAATCTACCTATTTAACAAAAAAATCACAACAAAATACAATTAAAGCTTGCTCCTTTGAGCTTCATGTTGATGTGGCAGAATTTTGGAAAATAATTAGCAAAGATTCAGTGAAGAAACAGTGCAATTTGGGCTCTCAATAATGCGAGCATGCCTTGGAAGGGTTTGGAGGGTTCAGATGGAGGAAATGTGACAATAAAAAAATGAATTCACTTTGCTTTTTTTCTTATAACATGTCATAGCACGCTCACATTATAACATGAGGGAATTATAAGATTGATGTGACCGATCCTTAGGCTCAATACACCGAAGTTACAATGTGAGCACATTATAACATGGTCACGTTATGGCTTTTCAATTTTTTTTAAAAAGTTGGCCACTTTTTGGCCCCCCCACTTTTTGCACCCACCCATTCATCCCTCCTACCCTCTCTCTCTTAGGTATCTTGCTCCCTTCCCTCTTACCCTCTCTCTCTTTGGTTTCTCCCTCCCTCCCTACCTAGATAACTCTCTCTCTCTCTCTCTCTCTCTCTCTCCCTCTCTCCCTACTTCCCACCCTACCTAGACAAATCTCTCACTTCAACCCCCTCTTAGGTATCTCTTGGGTCTCTCCCTCTCAGCTCTCTCTGTCAAATTCCAACCCTCTCTCAAGTCTCTCTTGGGTCTCTCTCTCATCTCGATACCTCTATCTCTCCCACCCCCCTCTTTCTCATGTATCTCCTTTCATCTATCCCTCTTACCCTCTCTCTCTTAGGTATCTCAATACCTCTATCCCTCCCACCATCTCTCTCTCTCTCTCTATCTCTCTCTTTGGTTTCTCCCTCCCTCCCTACCTAGATAAGTCTCTATATCTCTCCCTCCCTCTCTCTCATGTCCCTCTCTCAAGTCTCTCTCTCTATCTCTTAGTTCACAATCTCCCTCTTTGATATCCCTCCCTCTATCCCCCACCCCCTCTCATGTATCTCCCTCCATTTATCCCTCCTACCCTCTCTATCTCTTAGGTATCTCACTCCCTCCCTACCTACGTAGATAACTCTATCTCTCTCCTCTCTCTCTCTCAGGTCTATCCCTCTCAAGTCTCTCTCATCTAGGTCTCTCTCTCTCTCAGGTCTCTCCCTCCCTCTATCCCTCCCATCCTACCTACCTAGACAACTCTCTCTCGCTCCAACCCCCTCTCAAGTATCTCTTGGGTCTCTCTCTCAGGTCTTTCCCTCTATCTCTCAAGTCTCTCCCTCTTGACTCTCTCTCTCACTCCAACCCCCTCTCTGGTCTCCCTCTATCTATCCATCCCACTCCCCTCTCTCTCATGTATCTCCCTCCATCTATCCCTCCTATCCCCTCTCTATTTTGTATCTCACTCCCTCTATCACTCCCACCCTCTCTCTCTCATTTCTGTCCCTCCTTGTTGGCAAAACAAGAAGATACAACTGAGAGGGGGAGGTGAATTAGTTGTAGCACAATTAACAACTTTAATCAAACTATTAACCTTTAATTCCAGATCTGATGAATGATAATGAAAGAAAGAATTACACAACACATCAAAAACACATAACACCAATATTTTTGCGTGGAAACCCTGTTAAGGGAGAAATCCATGGTGGAGGTTAATCCACAATTATACCTTGTTAAAAGTATAATGAAAAATGAATAAGGAATGCACTTACATTCAGGCACACTACTCAAATGGAAGGATCACTGCCTTACATACAGTAATCACATTAAAACCATCTAAGAGAAATGAACTGAAAAAGTAGTTTCTTCAAAAGCTTGATGACAGTTCTGGTTAGGCGTGCATACACTTTGCTCTATCTTCTTTCACTTTTTTCTCTGCTCTGAATGATCTGACCCTAATTCACACTTGTACATCACTTGTACATTTGAGAACACACCACCTGCTTTTATTCAAACCACAAAACAACCTTGCTTATATATCCGCTACACAGATTTACATCAACAACTTTGTTGGCCACAAATAATAGATGAATTATAATTGTTGGCTTCAATACATGAATAAATATTTATGTGCATCAACACAAGTTGGTCACAACATAGTGAGGACCCAAAAAACATCCTCGAACATGCCAAACAACAAGAAATTAATCCATAAGGATCTGCAACATGCTACCACCATCATGTCGTCCAAGAACATGAAAAGCTTAAGCACACAAGAAAAAAAATCTTTCACCACGATCATGCCAAATAACGCGAACATGCAACAAAGATAGAACATGACCTAGAATGATCCATGAAAATCACAGGAAGATACACAACAACTAGAATTACCATAATTCCAACTTCCTCTTCCAAGAACAATTGCTACAGTGCCAAAATGACTGTAGGAACACCATAACACTTTACTTGCACAAATATTTGATGTGTATCAATGATATTTTTGGATATCATACTAGATAAGTTCAGCAATAAACCCATTAGCATGCAACACCTGAATATCAAAATACATAACATTTCACCATTCTGACCTTCTTAGCTTCATTGGCTGCCTGAACTATATTTTTAACAATTTTCTCAATCTCCCTGACATATATAGTCTTAAGCAGATTACAATGATAATAGTGTTGACATCAATGACAACCACAACATCCAACAATCTCATCCTTTGGCATTGATAGCAACACATGATGTGAGAAAGAATACCATCAACCTAAACTAACTCTTCCATCTCCTCCTTTGCACTTTTCCCCCTTTGTTCCACAAAGGTTTTTTACTTTACACTTCTTCGTTTTTTCACATTATAATTCTCTCCCCCTTTGACATCAATGGAAAAGGTTCACATGCTCTGAACCACATATTTTAAAACATCTGACTACTCCCCTTGAGTAGCAGTCAAAACATCAATCTGGAATGAGATATATCAATGAATTCACAGACTGATGCAAACACCCGCATCATCAGTTCTGATCAAGAGGGGAAATCACCCCTAACTTTCCTCTGAGGTACTCAAAAGTATCTTTAGGAAATGGTTTAGTGAAATATATGCAACTTTCTCTTTAGTAGGTACATATTCTAGTTTGACTTCATTCTCACTCACTTTATCTTTCAAGAAGTGATACTTGATGGAGATATGCTTTGTATTCAAATGCATCATTGGATTCTTGGAGATGTTTATGGCACTTGAATTATCACAAAATATGGTAATAGGCTCTTCATACTCGATCTTGACATCACTTAGCATCTGCTTCATCCACATTACTTGAGTATAGTTGTTAGCAGTAGTAATGTATTTTGCTTCAGTAGTAGATAAGGAAATTGAGTTTTGCTTTTTGCTTAACCAAGACACCAACTTCTTCCCTAGGAAGAACGCACCACCACTTGTACTTTTCATGTCATTAGTTCCACCTGCCCAATCAACATCAGTATAAGAATTTAGAATAAGATCATCATCCTCTGGATACCATAATCCAAAATCAACTGTTCCTTTCAAGTATTTGAAAATTCTTTTTACAACAGCTACATGTGATTCCTTTGGATTTGTCTGAAATCTAGCAACCATGCATACAACATTAATTATATTTGGCCTTGTCTGAGTTAAATACAGTAATCCACCAATCATTGGTCTATATTGTGTTTTATTTTCTTTATGAGTCTCATCCTTCTGTGTGAGTTTGTATTTGATCACCATAGGTGTGCCAACTGGATTTGATTCTTCCATCCCAAACTTTTTTAGCAACTCCTTGACATATTTGGATTGAGATAAAAAAAATTCCATCTTCTAACTGAGTGATTTGCAATCCCAAAAAAAAATTTAGTTCACCTATCATTGACATCTCAAATTCACTTTTCATTTCATTAGCAAATTTCATACACAAGTCATCATCACCTTCAAAAATAATATCATCAACAAAAACTTCAATTATCAGTTCTTTATCTTGATCCAATTTGAAATATAGATTACTATCAACAGTACCCTTTCTGAATCCAAGCTTCAACAAGTATTTTTCCAATCTAGCATACCAAGCTCCAAGGGCTTGCTTAAGTCCATACAAAGCTTTCTTCAATCGACATACCATTTTCTTTTCATCAGTCAATTGAAATCCATCTAGTTGTTCAACATAAACTTCTTCTTCTAGTTCACCATTCAGAAATACTGACTTTACATCCATCTGATAAACTTTGTAATTATTGAAAGTAGCATAAGAAAGAAATAATCTTACAGCTTCTATTCTAGCAACAAGGGAAAAAGTTTCATCAAAATCTATACCTTCCATTTGTGAATATCCTTTGCAAACCAATATTGCTTTATTTCTGACCACTTCACCTTGTTCATTCAATTTATTCTGAAACACCCATTTGGTTCCAATCAAATTCTTGTCTTTAGGTCTAGGAACAAGTTCCTATGTTTCATTTTTTTGTATCTGCAATCGTTCTTCTTTCATGGCTTCCATCCAATATTCATCTGTGCATGCTTCATTGATATTGTTAGGCTCAAATTTAGAAATTAAGCAATATTCTTCTAGAATTTTCCTTCTAGTTTGTACAACTTTGATTTTGTCTCCTATGATCTGACTATTAGAATGATTTCTTCTTACATACTTAGGAGTTTTGAAGTTTTCTCTTACCTCTTGTTCTTGTGTTCTTTCTTCTACATTTTTGCTTGCTTTTGCTTCTTGATTTAGTTGATTCTGTGATTGAAAATTTTGTCCATTGTTAGAATTATCATGATCACCATCTGAAACATATCCATTACATTTGGATGGTTTGTTAATATCTTTATCAACTTTGACATTAGCACTTTCAATCATTTTCTTCAACCTTTTATTAAAACACTGGTAAGCTTTACTCTTAGTAGAGTAACCTAGGAAGATTCCTTCATCACTTCTAGCATCAAACTCGCCTATATCATCATCTCTCTTGATGTAGCATTTTCTTCCAATTTTTTTGAAATATTTCACAATAGGCTTATAACCAAACCATAGCTCAAAAGGAGTCTTACCAGAATTAATGTTGACATTTACCCGATTGATAGTGTACATAGCAGTGCTTAGTGCTTCTCTCTAGTATAACTGAGGAACATTTGCTTCCAACATCATGGTTCTAGTAGTGTCTAGAACTGTTATGTTCTTTCTTTCAACAACTCCATTCTGTTGAGGGGTCCGGGGAGCAGATAATTGTCTTTGAATTCCATGCTCTTCACATAAAGTATTGAATTCTCTGGAAGTGAATTCTCCACCTCTATCTGATCTTAGACATTTAATCTTCAGACCTGTCTCATTCTCTGCCATAATTTTGAAATTTTTGAACTTTTCTTAAGCTTCATATTTTTCTCTTAAGAAGGAAACCCATATCATTCTTGAATAATCATCAATAAGCAACATAAAGTACCTTTCACCTTGTAGACTTCTGATTTTGGAGGGACCACATAGATCAGTATGTACCAATTCCAATACTCCATTAGAGTTGTATTGTTTGCTCTGGAAGGATTTTCTTGTTTTCTTTCCCATCTGACATTCCTTGCACACAGTGTTAGTAGGCTTCACTATCTTAGGAAGATCTCTGACCGCTTGAGAAGAACTTATCTTTACAATATTATCAAATTTCACATGACACAATCTCCTATGCCATAACCAACTTACATCAATTTGAGCAATCAAGCAGCTTCCATTAGCAATACTCAACTGAAAGGTATTGCCTTTTGTCTTTGTACTTGAGGCAATTACTTTGCCTGTATTTCCTAGTATCTTGCACTTACCATCCTTGAATTGAAGATTGTATCCCTTGTCCACCATCTGTCCAACAATCAACAAGTTATGCTTTAAGCCTTCTACATAAATAACATCATCAATATTATGCTTACCACCAAAATAAATAGTGCCTTTGCGACGAATCACACCAGAAGTGTTGTCTCCAAATCTTACAATTCCACCATCGTAACTCTCCAAATTAAAAAATTTATTCTTGTCACCACTCATATGATGTGAGAATCTGTTGTCAATCACCCATTCATCCTTTTCTTCAACTTTGGCTGCAAGAGGTTTTTCAAAATTCACATTACTAGCAGATTTAGTGGACACTTGACCATTTTCTTTGATAGCAATAAATACCCAGTCATCTTCTTTTCCATTTTCTTTATTAGATTCATCATCAGTAATACCTTCTTCAACATAACAAAACTTTCTTTGAAATCTAGTGTCTTCAGGCTTGTACTTAGAAATTCTTTCAAGACACCTTGATGCAAAATGACCTATTTTACTACAAGAAAAACATTTAATAGGTAGCTTTCCTTTGTACTTACCATGGCCTCTGGATTCTCTTCTTACAATTAGTGCTTCCAATTCTTCTAACTCTCTTTCATCTTCAATATTTTTCATCTCATCTTCATACCTAAATGTCTTCTTGGAACTTTCTCCTATACCATATTTCTTTTTCCTAGATATAGTGGATTTGAATGCAGATTCTACTTTAGGATTAGATTCACCAAATTCGCTCAACTCAAAGGCTGCAAGTTTTCCAATTAGCATGTCTCTTGTTATTTTAATCACTTACCCGAGTTCATCAATAGAATGAGCTTTTGCTTTGTAGGAAGGAGGCACAGATCTGAGTATCTTAGAAATAGTTTCTTCTTCATCCAAGACACCACTGATACATCTAATGCTTGTCACCATTTCATTTATCTTCTGAGAGAAAGAGTGGATGTTATCATCTTCGATCACCTTCATGTCCTCCCATTTTCCTTTTATAATTTGTAGCTTAGCAAATTTCACAAGTGGATCTCCTTCATACAATAACTCCAGCTTTGTCTAGATCTCATGTGCAGTCTTCATACCCATCACATTTGACATTTCAGAATCTATCAAGGCACTCACCAATGATTCAATAGCTTTGGTATTAATTTCAGCTTCTTTGATCTCATCAGCAATAGAGGGACCATTATGAGGAATAGTATATGTATCTTTTGTAATCTTCCAAAAGGCTTCGCTAATGCACCTTAAATGACATTCCATTCTGACTTTCCACATGATGTAATTTTTACCATCGAATCTCAGACTATCCTTCTTGTAAGATGCCATATCGGATCACCTCAATCTATTAAGCTTCACCTTCAGAGGAACTAGCTCTGATACCAATTGTTGGCAAAACAAGAAGATACAACTAAGAGGGGGGTGAATCAGTTGTAGCAGAATTGACAACTTTAATCAAACTATTAACCTTTAATTACAGATCTAATGAATGATAATGAAAGAAAGAATTACACAACAAATCAGAAACACATAACAACAATATTTTTGCATGGAAACCTTGTTAAGGGAGAAAACCACGGTGGAGGTTAATCCATAATTATGCCCTACTAAAAGTATAATGAAAAATGAATAAGGAATGCACTTTCATTAAGGAACACTGCCTAGAGCACACTGCTCAAAGGGAAGCTTGTTGCCTTACATACAATAATCATATTCAAACCATCTAAGAGAAATGAATTGAGAAAGTAGCTTCTTCAAAATTTTGATGGCAGTTCCGATTAGGCGCATACACTCTGCTCAATCTTCTTTCACTTTCTACTCTGCTCTAAATGATTTGACCTTTATTCGTAATTTTACATCACTTGTACACTTGAGCACACATCGCTTGCTTTTATTCAAACCACAAAAAAACTTTTCTTATATATCTGCTACACAGATTTACATCAACAAGTTTTTCGGCAACAAATAATAGATGAATTATAACTATCAGCTTCAATACATGAGTAAATCTTTATGCACATCAACACAAGTCAGTAAATACATAGTGAGGACCCAAAAAAACATCCTCGAACATGCCAAACAACAAGAAATTAATCCATAAGGATCCACAACACGCTACCACCATCATGTCGGCCAAGAACATGAAAAACTTAAGCACACAAGAAAAAAATATTTCACCACGATCATGCCAAATAGCGCGGACATGCAACAAAGATAGAACATGATCTAGAATCATCCATGAACATCACAAGAACATACACAACAATTGGAATTACCATAATTCCAAATTCCTCTTCCAAGAACAACTTCTACAATGCCAAAATGACTATAGGAACACCATAACACTTTACTTGCACAAATCTTGATGCGTACCACTGAGACTTTTGAACATCATACTAGATAGGTTCAACAATAAACCCATTAGCATGCAACACCTGAATATCAACATACATGACTTTTAACCTTTCTGACCTTCTTTTCTTCACTGGCTATCAACACATATGTTTAATACAATTTTCTCAATCTCCTCGACATATACAACCTTAAGCATAATCAATGCTAATAGTGTTGACATCAATGACAACCACATATCAGCAACACAACCATAATGTTTGACACTCCCTACCTAAATAACTCTCTCTACCTCTCTCCCTCCCTCTCTCTCATCCCTCCCTCTCTCGTCCCTCTCTTTGGTTTCTCCCTCCCTACCTAGATAAATCTCTCTATCTCTCTCCCACTCCCTCTCTCTCCCTCCCTCTCTATCAAGTCTCTCTCTCTCAATTATCTCTCTCTCCCTCTCAAGTTGATCTTTATCTCTCCCTCTTAGGTCTCTCTCTCTCTCTCATGTCTCTACCTCCCTCTATCCCTCCCACCCTACGTAGACAAATCTCTCTCACTCCAACCCCCTCTCTCACACTCTCTCTCCCTATTAGAACTATCTCTCCCTCCCTCCTACACCCCCTCTCTCTTGAAATCATATAATTATGTACTATTAAAATATAATAAATGTATTATACATTATATGTTATATATATATTATATAAATACTAGATATTATATGTTATATAATATCTACTATATATTATATATAGTATATTGAAAGGTAGAAAATTGTTGTTGCTTATGGTTTAGGACATAGAAAAACAATCTTCTTCACTCTCATTCAAGGAAAACTCTAGAGATCTCAATCTTAGATATACAAAGAAGAAGGAGATCTTGCAATAGGGTTGTCCTAGGGTCTGATTATAAACTAAAGAGGGGTTCACCACCAAGGTAGGGATTGGAAAGACAAATGAAATGAAAGACCTAATGCTAAAACCTAATACAATGCAAGTTTTCACTAAATGACCTAGGAAAGCATGTAAATCACAATAGAAAGGTGAGAAATTAGAAATGTGCACCTAGGAATCTATAGAGGCCTGGAATGAACTCTGAAATGCTAAAAATACCAGAATTAGGGAACACATAGTACTCATACCCTAGTCTAAGCATACCAGCCTTAGACTAGGGTTTATAGTTTGGAACAGGTTTTTGGTAGTGTAGATTCAAAATCTGCAAAAATATAAAAAAATCCTCTAGTGGGACTCATATGCCACTTCAGGTGTATCAGACTTATTCCACTTTTTCAAGAATTCAAAGTTCAGATCTGTGCTCCAATCTCTTCTCTTCCTTTCCAAACTAATTTATGGATCCAAACCTACACAAATACTTACAAAAGAGAATATATTGTTGATTTTCTTATGGGGGGTTTGCCTCAGTCAAATCCCTAGTTTGGTAATTAAATATTGATAGAAACAATGAAACTCGAATGTAAACATGAACATAAACCCTAATCTTAAGCTTTTCTAAGATTAGGAAATCTAAAATACAATGCAACCCTATTCTAATGTGTTAGAATGAGATGCATGAATGAAACATGAAGATGAATGACTCACTTTGAGAGATCCCTAATCACCCAAATGAGTCCTAATAATGTGTGTACCTTCCTTAGGCTGAAAGTAGAGTGATAATGGAGGATGGAATCACTTAGGAAATAAGTCATTAGGCTTGGATTGATGGCTAGTTGCATCTCCCCAACCTAGAATCCATTATGATTCACCATAGGCAACCATAATCAACCCTTGACAATGCTAGATCTTGAATGAAAGTGAGCTTGAAGACCTGCAAAAACACAATAATATTGCTCAAAGGCTTCAACTTTGGTGATTACTTGTTCTTGAATGCTCTTGTGAAGAATGCTTGGATCTTGAAATTGCTCTTCTAGATTGTTTCTTAGATGAAAAATGACTTTAGAATCTTTCTTATATAGGCAATACACCTAATTTACCGTTATTTAGATCTCAAAGGCCAACATCAACCAAAAATTTGAATTAAAAAGTTGAATTTCCTACTCAAACCGTAAAATGGTCCCAAATGGGACTCATACGCCACTCCTGGCATATGGGTCCCACCTAGGGGGACTCATATGCCCAAGGTGGTGTATGAGTCCCACCCTAGATTTTCAAGGCGGGTTGTTAGGAATTTTAGTGTTTTTGATGATTTTGTTGGGGTTTTAGTTGAAATAAGCCTCAAGATCCAAAATAAAGAGACTTAGGGGCCTATTAATGATGACTTAAAGGGGAATTTAACGCAAGGGTGCTAAAATAGGTCCAAATTTAGTGTGAAATTATACTATTTTCAAGAGTGTACAATTTTCTACACTAGATTTAGCCCCCACTTTAGCTCCCATATGACTCTACGTGCATATGTAAGCTAAAGGAATCCAAACAATGAATTTAAGTTTAGAAAAGGATACTCATAATGTGGGAGAATGAAGCCCCCATTGTAGCTATCTACAAAACCACAATGTTAGGAACCACATCATGCAAGAATTTTTTTTTATTCATTCAAAAATCCTCTTATCTAACTTCTAGAAATCAAATTCGAGGGTAGATGTATGCCCCCTTAATTCCGCTTGCTTGATGGAGGTGGAATCAAGGTAGCAGTCTAACCGCATCAAGTTGGATAGGTCATATCATAGGGTATTTCCAAGTACCATACCACATAATGATAGGAATTTGATGAGAACATAAGTGGAATCACGATTCCAATGCAACAAACGACATTGAAAATGGAGCTCTCTGGCCACCATTATGCTAGTTTGAATGAGAAGTACTCTTAACCCTAATATAGTAAAACCATAATTTTAACATATATAAGAGCAAAAAGTGAAGTAATTTCTAATTATTTTGTCTTTTACCTTCTTGCAGTTTGACTTTGTTGAAGAGTAGGTGAAAATGTTGAGTCGATGAGAGTATAGGCCCCCAAGACTCGATACACTACGAGAGGAGGTAGCGTGAGGTGACCTTCAACACTAGGTGAGTTGATTTTTTGTACCTTAGCTTTGTTTTTATGCATTTAATTTATATTTTACACATTTTTAGGTTGATTTAGGACCCTAGACGAAAATTTCGTAAAGCATCCCTTTTTTTCGCAAAGTGTCCCCTTTTTTTCATGAAGTATCCCACTTTTTCGCAAAGTGTCCTATTTCTTCGCGAAGTGTCCCAAAAGGGAAATAAAGTGTTTAGGACATTTAGAAAAGTGCACTATAAAAACTCACACTTTTTTATTATTGATGTAAATAATTTAGATTTTAAAATGCTTATAGGACATATTTTTGCTTTTTTTGTTAGACACCCTCCCAGTCGTGACAACGTCTTAGCGGTAGACAATTTTGTCAAATGCGAGACCTAGTCTCGAGATTATCAAAGGTGGATGCTTAGACATTGCAAGCTACTAGTATCTACTAAGTGTACCTCATGCCTCCCATGAGGTACCATGCCACCATGTTGATGGAATTAGCTGAGAGGTGGGATGCTGACACCTGTACATTTCACGTACCTATGGGTGAGATGACCATCACCCTAGAGGAGGTTCATCACATCCTTCGGGTTCCTATCCATGGCGAGGTCGTACGCTTTGCAAGGGAGGAATCATATTTATAGATGTGATTCGATATGGGATATTGCTTGAATGGACCGATTCAAGGGGAGATCATGGGGCCACAGATTGAGCTATTGTGGCTACTTTCTGCATGATCTTCACGCTTGAGGTGGATTATTATTTTTACAATAGCGCTAGTACTCATCCTTGATGGCTAGGGAGCACACCTATATGGAGGGCTAGTCCACGCGATCAAACAAATGGAGCACCATAGGACAGTATATGCCTGGGGCCACAACATTTTAGCACATTTATATTATGATCTCAGGAGGTTTGCATATCATGAGATGGATAGTATGGTGCATTGCACACTACTATAGGTATGGTGTTCAAAGCATATCACATGCACCAAACCAACACAATTTCCTTTGGTATCCACCATTGGGTACCCCCATGCCTTTAGTTATCCACTAAGATTGGCATGGTAGTCTAGAGATCTTTAATATTGGAGAGTCAAATTCGACCGCCTTGATCAGGAGATCATGTGGAGACCTTACCAGCTAATACCAAAGTGGTCGAACTAGACTCGATAGCTGAGGAGGATGTAGAGGGATAGATTAATTTTTTGAAGACATGATTATGTAGTATGACCATTCTACTACGATTGTGTCATGTGATAGTTTGGCCAGAGTCAGGCATCACCAGTAGCATGACCCTTCTACAGGCGATCGATGCAGAGTGCCCGAAGGCCAAGAGAAACTAGATAATTCACCTTTGATGATGTCATTGCCAGTGACTCTAATGATAGTGAACATGACATGCCCCAATCTCTAACATTGATGTCATTGGTACTACATACACATATGAGGAGTGGTGGACAGTAGCACGACCAACTCCAATGTTCCACATGGATCAATCGATGAGCTATGCAAGACCACTCCCAGATCAAAAGTACGAGGAGGAGGATATAGTTGAGGATAGACTTAGGGAAGTTGACCTATTCGTCGATGAGATAGACAAGGACTAAAACTTGGCAGCAGACCCTGATTATGAGGTAGAGGAGGAGGTTGAGGAGGAGGAGCCAATGAGTGAGGGAAGGGACATAGCAGATGAGGGTCCAATTTCCCATGAGTGGGGAAATCCATCTCCCATTTGTGTTACCAGATCATAGTTGATAGTCATAGCACATGCCAACACCCATGAGAATGGAGAGGCTAGCACATCTTCCATGCCTCCTACATAGGACGAGGCTATATTTACACAACCAGCTGGAGACCCAGGTGATGACATTTTATTTATGATTATGCTTTTAATTTTTTCATATATATTTATATATCATGATGTGTACTGATTAGCTTTATAATTTCTATCTTGCAGGTCCTGTGAGAAATTTATAGGACCTCTATCGATAAGTCGCTACAGACTACATTCCCCCATCCATCATGGAGTGGGATCGAGAGCTATTCGAGCGTTATGTCAGATTGAGGGTAGCATATGAGGGCGCTACTAGGTGTGCAAACTGAGTTGAGGCTGCCTATGAGGAGATCTAGTCATCTCGAGGTCCAACAAAGGTTGAGAGACTCCATGCAGAGGTAGCCAGGCTACAGGAAAATAGAGACCTCCTAGTAGAGGAGCACCGAGAGGCCATTGGATGAGAAAATGGTATACAATATGCTTTGGATGCTCTTATCAGTTCACACTCACAATCATATACCACCATCTCTTGATAGACTGTCTCTAGAAAAATGTGATCACCAGATCTCAAGGGATCCAACAGTCATAGACCATAGTAGCATTGTATATATTGATGACATGTACTTAAAATTTTGATATATATATATATGATCATTTGATGTTTGATTATTCTTATGTGTTTTGAGTTAAATGGAAATGCAATTTATCAAATAATATTTTATAAGACTATTTAATAAATATCTTTATGACTTAACTTGCTTTATTAGATCTAATTAAAACTATTTTAGTTTTCCTTAGATGTGATATTGTGATTAAGTATGTTATGCTAAATTAAATGCACCTATGATCTAATTAAAGAACATTAAATGCATGAAAGGATCTGATCTTTACATAACACACAAGATGAACTTGAATAGAATGAAACCTAAAATAACTATCTAAAATTAATTTTAATAATTACTTTAGTATTCAAGACACACAAATAATTGTTTGTCAAGAACAAAGCAATGTGAGAGCACATAGATAGTCATCTACTAATTCTAACACCACTACTTTATTATTCACACTATTCAAGAAGATTATACATAATACCAATGCAAATGCACGAAATCAGTAGGTTCTTTACGAGGTGTATGTGAACCATGGATAAAATAGGGTTAGGAGGGATGGTCCTTTCCTATTCTATCTAGGTCATTCAAATATGTCCTAAGAATCCTAATAGGATTGACTATCAACCCCTCAAGGTGAGTCAATACACAACTAGGAGGACTTAGGAGGGGGTGTTCTATCAAAATAAGGGATTCACCACCAAGCAAATGCTTGGAAACAACAATGTTTGAAAACACAATGTGATATGAAAAATAATTAAAATAAGCAAAATGAATCTTCTCGATACTAAAAATGAACAACTCCAAGTTAGGGTATATGTACCTAGGAAGCCTGGAGATTCTAAGAGGATTTTGGAAATTAAAACACACTGCTAAAAAATGCCTTGGAGGACTAAGACGCCTTTACTCCCATTTTAGTCTCACTACTATTTTTTGTGGTAAACATATAATCTTTAGATAACGAAAGAGAATCCTGAAAAATTATTGAAAGATTCCACTTTGAGGATTAAGATTCCTTTACTCCTGTCTTAGTCCTAATCTGAATTTTTGAAAAGTGTGAATGTGGTCCTAAGCTCCCAGATCTGCAATTGTTTCTCCTCTGATCTCAGGTTATGGAACAATCAGATCTACCCTTTAGGTGAGATTCTATGAATATGACAGATTTGACAATGCAATTTTTCACTCCAAGTGATCTTCAAGTATACAACCTAGATCTACAAACACAAATAGACAAGATGGAAAAACTTAATGATTGTTAGTGAATGGGGGTTTTCCTTGGTCAAACCCCTTGTTGGTAATTAAATCTTGAAATGAAATAGAAATGATGAAGGAAATGGTGAATGAACATGAAATTCTACAACTCAGCAAAACCTTAAAAATGTTATAAACTTGTATGAAATGGCTACAATGGATATGGATCTTGAAATGATTGATTGATATGGACTTGAATTGCTTGCTTAGATCAAAACCCTACATCAAAAATGTTAGCACAATACACATGATGCAAGAAAAATCTTTGAAATGATTCTTAAAACATGATGATGGCTCCAATTGCTTGATGAATTTCTCTTGAATGCTCTTGTGAACTTAATTTGACTATAATGAATTCTCTCACAAAAGAATTGGGTTGAAATGAATGAATGAACCTTGTATGTATATTTGTCTATGCTTAATATCCCAAAATTATGTCACATCAAGCCGACATATGAATTCAAAGAATAAAGGAGGTTTAAATCCTGCCAAGATTTGAAATTAAAGCTTGAAAATGACTTAAGGAGGACTAAGATTCCCTAGGTGGCATCTTAGTCCCAAATGATGAAACTTGGGGCACATAAACCAAAAAGGGGCCCAAAATAGATGCCTCAAAATTAAGTTCCAAGGACCTCGAGGGGACAAAGATGCCCTTAGTGGCATCTTAGTCCCGACTAGAAATCAGGGACATGTCAATCCGAGTCATTAGGGAATTAGATATTCTTTGAAGAATTTCAAGATTTACTAGAAAAATGTGTCATTCATAGGGCTTGCAGACATAAAATAGAGCCAATTAAGCCATAAAGAAGGATAAATAAAGCAAGGCGGGCCCAAAAAATTGTGAAAAAGGAAGGGTATGCATTTTAATACACTACATTTAGCCCCCACTTTAGTGAGAGGATGAGTTTTCCTCAAAAACACACTAAAGTAGTCAGCCACACAATCAAGAGGGGTTCAAATGTACAAATGTTGTAAGATAGGATAACATCAATTAAGAGGGTGGCCAAGCCCCCATGATCATGATCCTATGGTGAACCAACATATGCACAAAGGAACATGCTTGTGGATGATATATGAAGCCAAAATAAAATTGCAAACATACACCATCGAAGATAAGAAAAAGGAAAAAGGAAAGGAACTGCAATGGATCAAACGTTGACTAGTCGTCCAACACGGTGGATTGGGTCTAGGCTTGAAGAGGGTTTACAAGTGGAACATGATGTCCACTATGAAAACAACATGCATGCTCACAATGACTAGTGGGAACTAATTGTCCACTAGGTGAGCCCCAAGAGGTCCATATCAACGTCATAACCCCATGACTATGATAAGGACAAAAAGAAAATGCACACTCACACAGGCTAGTGAAGCTAGGTGTTCACTAGGTGAGCCCCACGTGGTCCATATCAAAGCCATACCTCGATGAATTTAATAAGGACGAAAGGAAAAGGAAACACAACAAGAAAGAGAGAGGATGCTCAAAGGGATTTTGTTTAGTTCATGCGAGGTCTTACTCTTAGCGGACATCGTTCCTAATGTCTCCAAGAGAGGACTAGTCAACGGATAAAAGATTCACCACTTAGGGAATGTAGTGTGTCACATCACCACTAAGGGGAATATAATATGCTGAGATAGGTCATGCATTTGAAGGAAATTACTCCCAATGCCATGACAAAGAGGAAAACACATCGTATGAAGAAAGAAGATCACATCAAGGAACATGGAAAAGAAAATGCAAATGAAATCAAGTTGAAATAATGCTAATGTATGCCCCCACTCTAAAGAAATTTCTAACACCATGATGTGAGAAATTACTTTAAAGTAGACAAACATGGAAAAGAAAACAAAAAAAGAGGGCTGCCCCCCAGAAACACATAGGGGATCTATGCATTCAGGGTTAGTATTTGTCTTTGTTGCAATGATATGGGAGAGCTCAAAATTGACATCATTCCCCAAATACACATAGAACTGGAAGAATGACACAAAGAGAGCGAAAACAAAGAAAAAACTTTTGGATCAACATGGAAGAGACATAGGGTGTCTCAACGCCTTGCATTATCCCCAAAAGGAAGACAAAAAAAAGTGAAAAGAAGAGAAAAATCTTTTGGGTCAACATGGAAGAGACATAGGGTGTCTCAATGCCTTGCGTTAGCCCCAAAAGGAAGACACAAAACAAAAAGAAGAAAGATAAATGAAAAGAGAAAATCTTACGACATAGAGAAGAATGAAGGTACAAATAGAGGAATGCACATCAAACAAAACATCGCAAGGGATCACAATACGGACATGCATATGAAAGAAAAGGAAAAATAAAAAAAGAATAGTAAGGCACATGTAGATCAACCATCCATCAAGTCATCTACATCCCAGTCTTGTTTAGTGTATGTGGAATGCACATCACTAGCAAGAGGGATCACATCAAGTGAGGTACTAGGAGAATCACTAGGTTCAACATATGGTGAATTGCTCGGTTTAGGAGGATCATCATGATTGTTATCGTTTAAGCTCATAGATGAGGAAAATAACAAATTCAGCTCATTATCCACTTCCTCATCAATTTTAATTGTTTCCTCATAGTCATCCAAGTTAACCAAAATAGAAGGATGAATGATAATATCCATAGAAGGCTTTGGTCCTTATGTTAGATTTATAGTCTTGAATAAGAGAGGAGGCTCATCGTTTATTGCTTCTGTCAAGTTTGGATTTTGATTTTCAATTTTATTCTCATTATTCATCTTTCGAGCAATAGCACGATGTCTACACCTACACTCTCGAGCATTGCGATTTATTTTATTATGATTTTCATTTTTTGTAGGAGTGGGTGGATCAACCATAGGTTCCTTTTCTTCTTCTGAGGGAAGAACGGAAGAAAGCATAGAAGGTTATTCAACCACATTCTCTTTGGATTTGTAAATTTTCTTAAGACTTGTTGGGTTTTCTCTTGGTCTCTTGTAGGAAACATGTAAGGGTTTTTTTATGCATGGGTCTTGGTTTGTTTTAAGCTCAACATTGTCGTGTTTGGGTGGTGGAGGTTCAAGCATGGGTAGAGGAAAGTTTTCAAGGGATAGTCTAGTTATGCATTTTTCTTTGAATTTTTGGTAGGATAGGAAAAGGAAGTCTTCATGTTGTCTTATAGGTTCAATGGATTCAAGCCAAAAATAGTCTAAGAAGAAATTTCCATGGGAAGATGAGGGTCAAAGGCCACTATGGTTAACGATAAATATTTCATTTCCGGCTGGAAACTTTAAGCACTTATAGACAATGGATGGGACTGCATTCATGGAGCGAATCCATTTGTAGCCTAGCTTCACATGAAATTGGTCTGAATTAGAGATGATAGAGAATGATACATTTGATTTCTTCGGTCCTACTTGTAAAGGGAGTGTGATCAAGCCCATCGTAGCACGAGAAAATCCATCATTCATTTTGATCCATGCTTTTGGTTTATCATATCCATCTTGAGTGAGTTCATGCACATATAAGAGTTCTTCTCTGATTACATTCTCTCCATAGACGAGATCAATTAAAATACCAGGAGTGGGCTTATTATTGATTTTGTTGGCTATGTAAAGAGGACCATCAGGTGCATGTTTAATTATTTCTTTTGAAGAGAAAGTAATGTCAATGGATTTTTGTTTATGACGCTCGATGTCAACCACTCCTATAATTGTATCAATAGGAATTTGTTCATCAGTATCCATAGGATTTTGTTCATCTTCATCCATAGGATTTTGTTCATCATCATCCATAGGATTTTGTTCATGATTTCTCATACGTTCATCATCTGTGTCGAGATTCATCACACCAGGCTTAGTTTCGCTAGCCTTAACAAATTAAATATTATGGTTGGGCATGGGATTGGTAAATATTTGTAAGTTTTGGTTGGGAGGAGCTATAGACTTATTACCTTTTTCATTCACACCTCCAATCTGGATATGATTGGAATCAATGAGGTCTTGCACAAGATGTTTAAGACACTTGCAATGTTATGTGTCATGCATTTTTTATTGGTGATAAGCACAATAGGCATTATGTCAAGAGCTCGAAGGTCATGGTTTGCTAGGGTCAAGGGGTCGGACAAGAGGTAAGGTAAGCATGTTTTTGGCTAAGAGATGGGTCATGATATTGTGAAGGGTGTCGGGTAAAGGTGTAAATTGTATTTGTAGATCCCCAAATATATAAGGATTACTCTTCTTTATAGTAGCTATTTGGGTATCAATGGGTTGGGTAGGTTGAGAGATGGAATTTAGTTGAAGGAAAATATTATGTTGTTGTTTTAAAGGTTAGTAGGTGTTTTGGTAAGAGGTTCCAGGTTTTTTAGGACGAGTAGGGGTAGTTTTTCGTTCATTAGCACTTATAGCATTTTGATAATCTCTAAAGGCAGTGCATAGGTGCATGAAGGAAGGAAATTTCATAATGGGAGCTTTTACCTTATCTTGTGGTGTAAGTTTTCTATGAACATCTTTTGGAGATGAGAATCGAGAACCTTCATACTGATTTGGGAATAAAGCAATTGATTGTGTGAAATAAAGTCAGTGACTTTTTAACCTTCATTTTTCTTACATCTCATCAAATCGTCCAATATTCTTTCAGGAACCATGTGCACTTGGAAATAATTAATAAAATCCTCAAAAATTTCATTGAATGAATGAATTGAGTTATTCGATAATGCGAAAAACCAATCTAAGGCCATGTCTTTCAAGGATTGAGGGAAAATTTCAGCCAAAAGTTTTTCCTCAAGGATAAAGTCACTACACAAAGTAGTGAAGGCATTAACATGATTAGTAGGATCTCCCTTTCCTCCATATTTCTCAAATCTAGGGATCTCTATACCTTGTGGCACCAGAGTTCTCAATATCTCCAAGGATAATTGATTACTCATGACATAGTATGAAGGTGGACCATTTTGATTTTGATTTATGGTAGAAACTTGGTGTTGAAGGGATGAAAATATTTGTAAGAGATGGTTGATGATATGATCATTGCTTGTTGTGTGAGATGGAGGTGAATAAGGTAGTAGTGTGTATGTGTTGGAAGGAAAAATGAATGGATTTCTTGTCGGTGGAGGTATGAGATTAGATGTCATTTAAGAATAAGGAGAACTAGTGGAAATGTGTGAGGTAGGGGGGATATTGCTAGTTGGTTGTATTGT
Source organism: Sequoiadendron giganteum (assembly GCA_007115665.2). NCBI lineage: Eukaryota > Viridiplantae > Streptophyta > Pinopsida > Cupressales > Cupressaceae > Sequoiadendron > Sequoiadendron giganteum. The sequence goes on from CM021106.1 coordinate 186,593,622, forward strand.
TATGGTCACTTGAGGAGTTGTGTAGGTGGGAATGGATGTTATGGTTGAAGAGGGAGGAGTGTGATTTTCTCATTGCACATTTTTTGAGGTTTGAGCACCATTAGTGGTAGAAGGAAGATGTTTTCCAAAGATATGAGCTAGGTTACGCACAACTTCCAGTCCTTCATCACTTTCCATCATGCAGTGTATATTATCCATGGTAGGAATAACAGTGTTAGAAATGTTTTCAATACTTACACTATTTTTAAATGAGCTAGGTCTTCATGCATTTTCATTATGTTTTCTTGAGGAATATGATCAACCATTGTTTGATTTCTAGGTGTAATGCTTGTAGATAAGGTAGGCATAGCAAAGGAGGTGTCAAAGGTATGGTCCATACCTAGTGAACTAGTGCCAATAGTAGAAGTAAGAGAGCTTGATAACCTAAGATCCACAACGAGTGTTTTATCGTGAAATGCCATAAGTCTCAAACTTCGTCTAACCATAGTATTAGTATTAGGACAAAAATTACTACAACTCATACAAGGAATAAACCACATAAAATGCAGTGAACACAATCTCCTATGCTTGCAATTACACTTGAAATGAAAGAAATTGGAATAACAACAATTCTGGAAATTGAAACAACAGATTGAAAGAATCCCATAGAAACATAGAATAGGAATTTCAAACCCTAAAAATTGGAGAGTCAAAGTCAACAAGGAATAAGACAACAGTAAGGGCGTTTTAGTTCTCCTGATGAGATCTGGCAATTTCATAGGGTGAAACAAGAAGCAAACAACAGGGAGATGATTTTGAGCAAAAGATGAGAGGGACTAAGATTCTAGTAAGGGTTTTTTAGTCCCAACAAAGGTTTTTCTGAGAAAAACAACAAGTTTTGACTTGAAAACAACTTTTTTAGGTTGCCTATATAGGGACCTAATGTTTGGAAATAGAAAACAATGCAAACAAAAGAAAAGAGAAGAAATGATGAACACGAAATTGAATACAAGATTTGAAATACATATTTTTAATTTTCAATGCAAGAATAATGCTTCTAAATACAATTAAGATGATGAAAAATGCACTTTTTAGTTTTTCAATGAAATGTAATGATGCAAGAAAGGAAAAAAACAACCTATATGCACTTTCACTAATGCAAAGATAGGAAACCCTAAATGCAATTTCATTAATGCAAGATGAAAGAAACCTTAGATGCAAATGCAATGAATGCAATCTAAATCTAGGACTCTAAAGGAATCCAAAATAGAAAAGGAAGAGTACTCAAACAACTTCAGGTTCACCAAAATGAACTGTGGATAAAATAGGGTTAGGAGGGATGGTCCTTTCGTATTCTATCTAGGTCATTCAAATATGTCCTAAGAACCCTAATAGGATTGACTATCAAACCCTCGAGGTGAGTCAATACACAACTAGGAGGACTTAGATGGGGGTGTTTTATTAGATTAAGGAGTTCACAACCAAACAAATGCTTGGAAACAATAATGTTTGAAAACACAGTGTGATATGCAAAATACTTAAAATAAGCAAAATGAATCTTCTCAATACTAAAAATGAACAACTCTAAGTTAGGGTATATGTACCTAGCAAGCTTGGAGATGCCAAGAGGATTCTAAAAATGCAAACAAACTGTTGAAAAATGCCTTGGAGGACTAAGATGCCTTTACTCCCGTCTTAGTCCCAATGCTATTTTTTGGGGCAAACACATAATATTTGGATAATGGAATAGAATCCTAAAAAATTACTGAAAGATTCCACCTGGAGGAATAAGATGCCTTTACTCTCGTCTTAGTCCCAATCTAAATTTATGAAAAGTGTGAATGTGGTCCCGAGCTCCTAGATCTACAATTGTTTCTCTTCGGATCTCAGGTTCTGGAACAGTCGGATCTGACCTATAGGTGAGTTTCCATGAAGATGAAAAATTTGACAATGCAACTTTGCAACTTTGACAACTTTGCACTCTAAGTGATCTTCAAGTCTACAACCTAGATCTGCAAACACAAATAGACAAGATGAAAAAAATTGATGATTGTTAGTGAATGGGGGTTTGCCTTGGTCAAACCACTTGTTCGTAATTAAACCTTGAAATGAAATAGAAATGATGAAGGAAATGGCGAATGAACAACATGCAATGCTACAACTCACCAAAACTTTGCAAATGTTATAAAATTGTGTGAAATAGCTACAATGGATATGGATCTTGAAATGCTTGATTGATATGGACTTGAATTGCCTGCTTAGATCAAAACCCTACATAAAAAATGTTAGCACATCAACACACATGATGCAAGAACAATCTTTGACATGATGCTTGAAACTTGACGATGGCTCCAATTGCTTGATGAATTGATCTCGAATGCTCTTGTGAACTCAATTTGACTATAATGAATGCTCTCACAAAAGACTTGGGTTGAAATGAATGAATGAACCTTGTATTTATACTTGTCTATGCTTAATATCCTAAAATTATGTCACACCAAGCCGACATATGAATTCAAAGAATAAAGGGGGTTAAATCTCACCAAGATTTGAAATTAAATCCCGAAAATGACTCAAGGAGGACTAAGACACCCTAGGTGGCGTCTTACTCCAAGTGATGAAACTTGGTGCACAAACACCAAAAAGGGGCCCAAAACAAATGCCTCAAAATTAGGGTCCCAAGACCTCAAGGGGACAAAGAGGCCCTTAGTGGCATCTTAGTCTCAACCATAAATCAGGGAGACACGAATCAGATATGCTTTGGAGAATGTCAAGATTTACCAAAAAAATGTGTCATTCATAAGGCTTGTATATACATAAAATAGGGCCAATTAAGCCATAAAGAAGGATAAATAAAACAAGGTGAGCCCAAACAAGTGTGAAAATGAAAGGGTATGCATTTTACTACACTACGGTACCATCCATTTATGTTAAGTGTATGCTCTAAACCCATAACTTTCATTAATTATATAAGGTCCTAACCAATTAGAGTTGAATTTTCCTTTTCCAGTCGGGTCAACATTGATGTTACATTGATTTTTGAATAACACCAAATCACCTTTATTGAATACATGAGAGATGACATGGTCATTGTAACTACACTGCAATTTTCTAGAGTAAGCATGCAGATGTTTGAGAGCATTAATGCATTGTTCATCAAGAATTTCAAGTTGATGCAATCATTGTTCCTTATAATTATTGTTATCAATATGTCCTTGTAGAGTGATTCTTAATGAAGGAATCTCTAACTCCAAGGGCATTATGGCCCTGGTACCATAGACAAGGTTATAAGGAGTATTTCCAGTGGGTTTTCTTATACTAGTATGGTAAGCCCATAATGTGTATGTCAACTCTGTTTGTCAGTCCTTATTGTGTTTGTTTATTGTTTTCCCTAATGTTTTCTCAAGTTTTCTATTAGTTGATTCAACTTGACCATTAGATTGTGGGTAGTAAGGTTTTGAGAAATGATGTTGGATGTTAAACATTTTTAGGAACTTCTTCATGTCATTATTCTTAAATGGTGTCCCATTGTACAAAACTAATGCTAAAGGAAGTCCAAAGCAAGCAATAATGTGTTCCAATATGAAATGACATATTACATAGACAGTTGTGGAATGAAGGAGAATGGCTTCTACCCATTTTGTGAAATAATTTTTTGTGGTTATTATAAAGGTGTGCCCAACAGAAGGAGGTGAGATTTTTCCAATCAGATCCAGTCCCCATATTGAGAACAACCAAATAGGAATTTGGTCCTGAATCTCAGAAGTGAAAGCGTGAATCAAATTGCTATGTTCCTAACATTTGTGACATTTCTTAACATATTTGAAGCAATTTTTTTCCATATGTCTCCAATATTATCCTATGAGGACAAGTTTTTGAACTAATGATTTTCCTCCAAAATGACCTCCACAAGCAACTACATGAGCTTCTTCAAGTGCTATGGGAATTTCACATTCTTTAAGGCATCTAAGTAAAAGACCATTAAAGGACCTTTGGTATAACACATCAGCAAGAATTATATACTTAGATGTGAGTTTGCAAAGACGATCTTGAGTATTCTTAGTTGTCGACTCAAGAAAGGTACATTTTAAAAAATAATTAAATATCAGTGTGTACCATTCGCTAGAGCTTTCCATATTTGTTGATAATACTTCTTTGGATTTGGATTCTATTGACAGGTTCATAATGGTATGGACAATATATGTGAAATATTTTGAAGGATCTTGAGGGGATATAAGAGAAGCTACACTAGCCATTGCATCTGCATGTCAATTATCCTTTCGTAGGATGTTATCAATGGTAAATGACTCAAAATTCTCTAACAAATTCATTGTGAGATCCTTATATTTTGATAATTTTTCATGCTTTGCTTGATATGTTTCATTTATTTGTTTAATGACTAATTGTGAATTATCGAATATCTTAATATCTCAAACTCCCAAAGTTAAAACAATGCATAAACCAACAATTAATGCTTTATATTCCACTATGTTGTTGGTGCATAGGAAGTTTAAGTGATACGATAAGGGAATAAGCTTTCCTATAGGCAAGATTATTATAACCTTGGTGTCGGAGCCCGTTGTACACTTAGAACAGTCAAAGTATAATTCCAATGTTTCTTCATCTTTCTAAATAGAACACATTCCCATCAGGGAATTCTTATGTATTAGGTAATGCTAGGGGCAAGGGAGCATCTGCTAAGTGGTCGGTTAAGGCTTGTCCTTTAATTGATTTTTGTGAAACGAACTTAAGGTCAAACTTTGTTAACAACATAACCCATTTAGCTAAGCATCATGATAAATCGGTTTTAGTGAAGAGATGTTTTAAAGGATCAAATTTCATCATCACATGTATTTCAGCATACAGTAAGTAATGTCTCAACTTACTAATAGTGAATACAAAATCCAAACATTGTTTCTCTATTATTGTGTATCATGTCTCATAATCAATCAATGTTTGGCTAATGTAATAAATAGGATGCTCTTTACCATTTTTGTCATGTTGAGCCAATAATGTTGTGAGAGCATGGGCTGATATTTCGATATAAAGGATGAATGGTTTGTTTTGCATAGAAAGTTGTAAAATAGGTGGAGTGGCAAGATAATCCTTCAAACTCTCAACATAGTCTTCCAAAATATTTGTATGTAATCAAGAAATATTAATTCCATATCCCGTTGATATGTTGCACCCACATTCTTTAATCCAAAGGGCATCATTACCCAACAAAATGTTCCCTAGACTGTTGTAAATTTTGTTTTGTATTGATCTTGAGGGTTGATAAAGATTTGATTATATCCAAAAAATCCATCCATGAATGACAAAAAAGCATGTCCCACAATCGAGTCTACTATCATGTCAATATTAGGAAGGGGAAAGTCATCTTTTAAGATGCTTTATTCAAATCACAAAAATCCATACGCATCCTAATACGATTATCCGATTTTGCGACTGCGACAATGTTTGAGATCCAAGGAGAATAATCTATAGAACGTATAAAACTAGCTTCGAGGAGCTTCTCAATTTCAGCCTTAACCAATAAGGCTATCTTAGGGTTCATCTTTCAAATCTTTTTTCTAACTGGTTTATCATTTTCAATAAGGAATATGTTGTGTGTCACTATCTTAACATTGATTCCCAACATATCTAAATAATTCCAAGCAAAAATTTCAAGAAATTCATGAAGCAAGGTTGCATGGTCCTCTTGTTCATCGTCATCAAGGCACTTTCCTATCTTAATCACTTTCTCTTTATCATTAATGTCTATTGGTACATCAATTGTATCTCCTAGAGGAAGTGCACTTTATTTTGGAAATTCAGGGTTGTATTCTTCTTTGTTCATGTCAATCTCACTACTTTCCTTTTCTCCACCCTTTTGCTTGGTGCTAATCATAGCACATGCAACCCGTTTCTTTTGAGGAGTAGATGGTTTATCATAAACTCCTAACATTTCTTTCAAGGCTTCATCATCTTCAATTTTTTCCCATGATGGTTCAAAAGTCATATCAAGCAATTATGGATGCTTCAAGGTGATAGTTATTTTAGGTTTTCACATGATGGAATTTATGTTCAATGAGGGTCTTTTTTTTGCTTGTGTTATCTTAGAAGGAAAATATCCTAAACCTCTTTTTGTTTCTTGTGTGTTAGGTTCTATAGGAACACAGATGCCTTGTTCTTTCTTTCCACATCCTTTTTCACTATAACCCAATTGTGTCATAAGCGTGCAACCTCTTCCATAAATTTTCTCCATTTCTTTTAGGTTTGGTGGTTGTTGATAATCTCCCATCGAATTTTGTTGTGTATCTTGTATCTTCTTCAAGGGTAAATGAGGTAGATGCTTGTGAGTTTTCTTTTGAGTTCTGTGTTGACATAACTATTGGTTTCTTTTATTTCTCATCTTCTTTTCTTGTGATTATGTATTCTCCCATAAATGAAGATGTGAATTCTAAAGAACCCCAATCATCTTCTTTTCTTGTGATTATGTATTCTCCCATAAACAAGGATGTGAATTCTAAAGAACCCCAATCATCTTCCAATGATTTTCACACCGTTTCTATTTCTTGTGCTTCTTTCATCTAGGTTCTATTTTCGATGTTGGAATCAATGTATTTAGAGGACTTGTCATTCCTTTTTCAACTTGCAAGCAACTTTCAACCTCAAGGTATATTTCAACTTGGTATACCTTATTGTTATAGACATACTTCATTATACGATGAAGAGTTGAAGGTACCACATGCTTCTCACAAATCCAAGGTCTTCCTAAAAGAATATTATATGAAAGGTCTATCTAAAAGGGTCACACTATACACATTAAGGGTAGAGCCATTGTCAACAAGGGCAGAGCCATTGTCAACAAGGGCAGAGCCATTGTCAACAAGGGCTCTTTTTATTCCTAACCTATTATAGATGGCTATTATCATGAAGGCATCATTTTTCTTTCTCAATTCCAAAGGAGGTAGCTCATGTTGATGAAAAGTAATGTCTACATTAATTGTATCCATTCTTTGTATTAGGGTTGCCACTTCGTTTGTATTTGTACTAGAGGGAACCACTACTTGTTGCAAGGTTGTTTGAAGCATAGTGTGTTAATTAGGTGAATTCTGAATTAGGTCCCATAGGGATATCTTTGCAGGAATATTCTTAAGTTGTTCAACAAGATCATACTCCTTCCCACTATGTGAAGGAAAATGAGGAGCACTAGGTAATATGGGATTAGGCAAAGGTAAGGTTGTTGTAGTTGGTTGTTTTGGTTACAAATTTTTTCTAGTGTTATATGCATGAGAAATGGTATTATAACGTGATTGTTGCAAAATGTTGTTCTTAGGTGGTTCAAGGGTGAAAATAGGCTTTTTTTGAGTTTGAGGTTTGTATGAAGATGGGTAAAGGATAAGTTGAGGTTGAATCATGTTGAATTCTCTTGTTTTTGACTTTCATAGCAATCCTTAGTGGATGAACCTTGTGAGGTGAAGTCCTCAAGGGCTTCATCTAACATGTCAAAGTCATCACTACTAAAAGGTTTGAGGGTTAGGTTAACTTTGAAAAAGAGATTTGACATACTCAAATAACTATGTTCTCTCCAAGTGGTTCATCGGTTTTTAGGTGTTTTTCATTTTTCCTTCTAACGAATGTCAAGTGTAATATGATCTAATTGAACTATGAACTAATTCTTAAAATGAAAAGTACAAGAATCTAATTCTATCCACAATTGCAATGAAAGTAAACTATGCTAAATTTAATGATTTGAATGTAATAAAAACTATGCAAACTGAAATAGAAAGTTATCAATTTAGAAAACAGGAGCTCAAAAACAAAGAATTTAACTCTCTAAAATGCAGTTTAAAATCTGCACTGGGACTAAATCACCCAGAGGGGCATATGAATCCCAGTGAGGGTTTTTTCAAAAATTTAGAAAATTTTAAGTGATTTTTATGCTTTTTAGTTTGGATGATCTATAATATAAATTTAAATGTAAATTTCAAATGATACAAAATGATACAAAATGAAAAAATGGAACCTATATGCGCTTTCACTAATGCAAAGTTAATGCAAACTAGATCTAGGATGATAATGCACTCCAAATCAGAATTATGATGTTCTAAATGCAAGTTCACCAAAATGAAAGGTGGAAAATTTTTGGTGCTTATGGTTTAGGACATAGAACAACAATATTCTTCACCCTCATTCAAGGAAAACCCTATAGATCTCAATCTTAGATATGCAAAGGAGAAGGAGATCTTGCAATAGGGTTGTCCTAGGGTCCGATTATAAACTAAAGAGGGGTTCACCACCAAGCTAGGGTTTGGAAAGACTAATGAAATGCAAGACCTAATGCTAAAACTTAAAGCAATGCAAGATTTCACTAAATGACCTAGGAAAGCATGTAAATCAAAATAGAAAGGTGAAAAATTAGAAGTGTGCCTGAGAATCTATAGAGGCCTAGAATGATCTCTAAAATACTAAAAATACTAGAATTAGGGCACACTGGGACTCATACGTAAGTCTAGGTGTATAACTATGATTTATGGTTTGGAATAGGTTTTTGGCAGTGTAGATTCAAGATTTGCAAAAAATTGAAAATTTTCCTGTAGTGGGACTCATATGCCACTTCTGGTGTATCAGTCTCATTCTAATTTTTCAGGAATTCAAAGTTCAGATCTGTGCTCCAATATCTGCTCTTCCCTTCCAAACTGATTTCTGGATCCGAACCTGTGAAAAGACTTACAAAATAGAATATATTGTTTATTTTCTTATGGGGGGTTTGCCTCAGTCAAACCCCTAGTTTGGTAATTAAACCTTGATAGAAACCATGCAACTTGAATGTAAATGTTAACATAAACCTTAACCTTAAGCGTGTCTAAGATTAGGAAAACTGAAATGCAATGCAACCCTATTCTAATGTGCTCTAGAATGAGATGCATGAATGAAACATGAAGATGAATGACTCACTTTGAGAGATCCCTAATCACCCAAATGAGTCCTAATAATGCATGTACCTTCCTTAGGCTAAAAGTAGAGTGATAATGGAGGACGAAATCACTTAGAAAACAAGTCATTAGGCTTGGCTTGATGGCTAGTTGCATCTCCCCAACCTAGAATCCATCATGATTCACCATAGGCAACCATAATCAACCTTTGAAAATGTTAGACCTTGAATGAAAGTAAACTTTAAGACCTACAAAAACACAATAATGTTGCTCAAAGGCTTCAACTTTTTTGATTGCTTGTTCTTGAATGCTCTTATGAAGAATGCTTGAATGTTTGGATCTTGAAATTGCTCTTCTAGATTGTTACTTAGATGAAAAAATGACTTTAGAAGCTTTCTTTTATAGGAAATACACCTAATTTACCATTATTTAGACCTCAAAGGCCGACATCAACCAAAAAATTGAATTAAAAAGTTAACTTTCCCACTCAAACTTAAAATGGTCCCAAATGGGACTCATACACCACTCCTAGAGTATGAGTCCCACCCTAGACTTTTGGGGTAGGTTGTTAGGAATTTTAGTGTTTTTGATTATTTTTGTCAGGTTTTTAGTTGAAATAAGCCTCGAGATCCAAAATAAAGGGACTTAGGGGACTATTAATGATGACTTAAAGGGGCATTTAATGCAAGGGTGCTAAAATAGGTCCAAATTAAGTGTGAAATTGTACTATTTTCAAGAGTGTACAATTTTCTACACTACATATAGAAATTATATTCTATATTATATTGTATGCATAAGGCAAAGCTTCAACAGATTTGAATTTCTTAAAAACGGATATCCATTTTTTAAAAGCGGATATATGCTTTTAAAAAGCGGATATATGTTCCTTAGACCACAAACACCCTGTGTTTGAAGACATCAGGGGGTTTGTTTCGAGCTGCAAGTAACGGATATTCATTACTTAAGCATACCAAATATTCGTTTTGTTGCATAATTGATATCCATTGTGGACAAAATGGGTACCCGTTTTGTTCTGTGTATAAATATATATATAAATATTATTAATATATTATTAACATAAATATATATATATATATATAATATAGTAATAAGAATGTGTCAATAAATGAATATATGTTTTTTATTAGAGGTAAAACAGGTTTTGAAGGGGCCCTGAAACCCTTTACAAAAAAGGAAAGCTATATCAAAAGATAACTAAACAGTGCATTCAACAACCAAAATCCAACAAAACATCAACAAACCAGTTGCCAAAAAGAAGGAACAAAAACAAACAACTACATATTCTTCAGAATATTTGTAGCTTCCATGTGACTCTCAATAGTCTTTTGATGTGCATCCATGACTTCAGACATTTCTTTAGCAAGGTCTCAAGCTTGCATCTTGGTCTTATTGCAAGTTCTAGCACCGAGCCCCAAAACATCTTACAAACCAGCAGCCTTATCAACCGAAGCTTCATCCACCACCTACCTTTCCCCAGCAGCATCTTTCTCTTTGAGAGCTCCCTTCATCTGTTTCTTGGCCTTCTCATTGATAATAAAAAGGCTTGTAGCCTCATACCTCATAGTAGATTTAGTCCCTTCAACGACCTTATCCAATTTCATGCTAACCCTTTCCATCTGCTATAGTATAAATGAATATCTATTACAAAATAACGGATATCCATTATTTTTCCATCATTAATGGATATTTGTTTCATATCAAATATCCGATTTGGTCAAAATGGATATCCGTTTATATCATACATCTTTTTTTCTTCAATATTGCTTCAATACTTGGCTTGGGGACTACCAAGCCTAAAATTCAAAAACCCCAATGTGTTTACAGGGGTTCTAAGAGTTTTTCAGACTCCACCCTTCATGCTGGCGGCTTTTTTTCCATCCAATTTTGGTGAAACAAAAAAAAATTGTTCAAAAATTTGTCAACATTCTACCGTTATAAAATATGCTTTATTTTGAATTTAATAGATAATTATTATTGATTTTCTACATGCACTAGATGTGTAGAGTCTTGATTGATAGGTTGATTGAAAAACATCTATAACTTTTAAATGGTTATAGATCTTTTAAATTTGAAAAATGCACCACACACTATGCTTCACAAGCTATTGTTAAAAAAAAATGAATTTCATAATTTTTTGACCAAGTTAGGGTGGTCGAACAAATGGTTTATAATATTTTTAAAAATTCCTACTAGAAAATTCATAACTAATTATTTACTTGCAAAAAAATTACAAAAAATATGTCACATTTGAGCATGTGTCATCTACTTATATTGAAGATTCTGAAAAAAATAATTATGTTTGCTCATTGTTAGGGTGACCAGACAAACACTTACTTTTTATTTTTTTCTTGAAAATTTAGTACTACTACATTGAAATTTCAAATTTTAACCAAATAGATTTAATTTTTTCCAAAAAAACACTAGTAGCTTAGAAACTATATTCAATTTGCTACAAATTATGCTCTTATATATTTTTCAAATTATGTTAATAACCTATTCAGATTTTTATGTCAAGTTGTGTAACTCTATTTTTTTGAATATTCATTGCTACTTAGAGGCCTAGTTTGGCCCCTCATGATCCTACACTGACCCTACTCCCTTATAGATCTTGAAAGAATATCTAATCAAAATCAATCATCTTTTAACTCCTCTTTCCCTTTTGCAAAAATATTATCAAATCCTCAGGCTAGCAAGATCATGTCTCTGATACCACTATAGTATCCCCAATTAAATATTCCAAATTTGAATGGGAAATTTAAGAAATAGAGCAAATTGGGTATAAAGGAAAAGACACCAAATTACTCCAAACTAAGATGAAATCATAAGCAACAAATGAAGAACTCTTCATTATAGATTTGAGCATGAAATTACATCACTTATGTTGTTAATACAACAACTAATAGCAATGAACATCTGTTGTACAAATGCATAAAGAAAACTCAACCTAGAAACTCCACACAACTCCCAAACTATTATCAACTATTTTGGACAAAAAACACAAAATATATTTTTATTGTAGAGATATTTTTTGCTAGCAACAATAATCTAAAATCCAAAATGCACTGCAATCCAAGCAAACCCCTGCAAATCAAGTATATCAAAACAAACACCGTAATATGCCAAATTGTTGAGAAACTATAATGGGATGATATATTTTTTAAATTATCATAGAATTACATCATTTTACTGTCATATACATCAGAAAAACAAAATAAAATGTATGTAGAAAAAATATATCATTTAATCTCCAAATAAAAAGTTCGAACTCACATTAAATCTAGAGAAATATTCACATAAACTCACCTCAAACTTCATAAAAAGATCTAAACAAAAAATAAATTATTTTGTCATAACATCAAAATATGTTGCTCGCAATAGAAAAACAACAAAAACTCAAGAAACTAAGCTATGCACTCCAAACTGAATCAATCTCCTGCAACAAACTGTAGATAAGCATTAAAATTTGAAAGCTTTTAGCACAATGGAAATCTCTAGATGAAATTGATCCTAGAGACCCTCAGAACCACTGACTCTAAGCCTCAATATGCCTTGGTTTACTGGCCTTAGAGATTATTTATTCATTGGTTTACCAACCTCTAAAGAAGAGTCACAATCTTGTGAGAGATAAGAATATCTAGAATGAAACCCAACTTGGAAAACAAGCAATAATATATCAAACCACCACCAACACCAATTTGGTCACCCAAATCCCATGCCCAAGGGAGGGAAACATTAATTTGAAAATTTGTAACTCCTGCCAACAAGAATAGGTCACCATAAAGTTTGTAACTCTCGTTGCCAAAAGGAGAATCACCAATTTGACCATTAACATGCTCCACTAAAAACCCATGCCCAACTTGGTCCAAAAAATATAATTTATAAATATTCACAAATTTGTCACTTAATAATAATTTAATTAATTCACTTTGAAAACCCAACTTTCCCAATTCATCCACAGGTCCTGAATTGCTACTTAGCAAACCATGTTTTCCAAAAATAGTGAATGTTATTTTTAAAAAATTCGATATGGCACACATGAAATCTAAAAAATCAATAGTTTACATCATCTTCAAATTCTTAACAATTTAATTGCTATAGGTGCTAGAAAGTGAAAATTTGGCTAAAAATGATGATTTGAATGTCTCACTTTGGCCAAAAAATGGGAAACACTACTGTGGGAACATCCACAAGTATTACTTATCATTAAATAATGTTGGAGACTAAATTAGCAACTTCTATGTTGCAATTGCATATGCTACTACCATATATATATATTTTATAAACTCATATAAAATGCATTGAGAAATATCTTTCTTGAGGTATATGTTACAGTTATATATATGATAAAGTGATTAAAAAATAGGTGCCTTGAGATGGATATCTCTCAACATATTTTATATAGATTTTTTAAAAGATAAATATACTAGTTTTCTCTATGTATATCAATGGATATTGGCCTTGTAATTGTGAAATTTGTATATATGTCAACTTGTATTTAATTTTAAGGGTGTGTTTTGAAAAAAATGACTTAATACAGTTAACATAATTTTGTGTGAATTTCAACTCATTTCTTGATCTTATATATATTCTCACATACATGCTTTCTCATACATTGAACTTATCCCATCCATTTCTATTCATTTTTCTATAAAATTCATATGTATTGCATTCCCCATGTCTAGACATTCATGCATATTATCATATCTACTTGTATGTTATCGTAGGTCAATCCTACATAAACAAGGTCAATTTTGCATTTGCAAATTTGACCCCCAAATATTTTAAATTCAAATTCATATTACCCTTGGCTCTAACCCATTTCTTTCTTATCATGAGCTAACTTGGTATAAGTTTGGTACAATTTATTGGTATTTACTTATACTTAAAGGAATTTGATGTACATTCATTTAGCATCAAGAGGGAATCGAGCATTCATTGATTATATCATTTTAGAAACTATTCAATTGGAGCACTAAAATGAATATAATATTGCACCATCATTTTGTAGCACTTGCATGTTTGAAGATTGTTGCTTCCAATTATATCTTGACCTCAAAGTTTGTTTTTCTAGGGGGTTAGCCTAAGAGAACTTTACCCTAGCAATTAGACATCCTCCCCATAGTACTCTTAAATACTATCAGTCCTTGATGATCAAAGAGAGGTGGATAATTTGAAAAATCATAAGACATTAGTTTGTAATGTTTCAAATCAAATCCATGGTCTATAAGAAAAATCTACAACCATAGAAACAATTCAAAACCAAGGGATCAACCCACCATAGAGTTGAAAAAATTCTCATGATTCCAAGGGGTGGGTGCAAAAAGATGGGAGGCCAATTTGTGGCCAATTTTTTTAAAAAAATTTGATAGCTCAACGCGAGCATGTTATGGCTTGGTGTGTCAAGCCTAAGGTTTGGCCACACCGAGCCTATAACACGCTCATGTTATAACGTGCTCACATTACGAGCCATTAAAATTTTAAAAAAAGGAAACCAAAATTATTTTCATTGTGACTTTTTTTTGCTTCCCATGGTTAAAACCCTTCATTTGCATGCTCATGTTCTGGGAGGAGTCATCTTGCAATTTTTTTCATCAAATTATTGTTGTTTCGTCCCTAGGATGCCACCACATTGATAGGGAGGTCTAAGAGGTAAGGATTCTTTGTTTTTTGTTGTGAATTTGTTAGTTTTATGTTGGTTTTATATTTATTTGTCGAATTTGTAGGAGATGTTAATGAACCTACAAACCCTTCTCAAAATCCTCAACAAGCAGAGCAACAATAACATCAAAAAAATCCTCAAGTTCAACAACCAGAACAACAATATCCTCCACCAATCCCTCAACATCCTCCTAGCACTCAACAAAATTTAATGAGTGAAATTGAAAACAATAAAAAACAAATTGAGGAGTTAATCACGAGGTTGAACGATCCAGTAGGTTCAACCGTGGAGAGAAGAACACTTGTAAATTCTCTTAAAAAATTGTTAAAACGTGTAGATGCAATCAACAAAGAATTAAGTGGTTGGAAAGATAGGAGGCAGGTAACTAGGAATTTTTACCAGGATAAATTATCATATAAAGATGTAACAGATGAAAAAAATACAAAATTATATTTGTGCTCATTATTCACCGACCCACACACAAATCAAAATCTCAGTGTCAATGCGAAGAGGTTTCCTATCCATTGGTGCCACCACCAAGGGATTAGGAACCATTTTTGGGATAGGTGGTACATGGTTTTTGATTACCCACCATGCAACAATTGCAAAGTCCCACAATATTTCCTAAGGAAACTATACTGTGAGTTCATCCTGAACAAAATCCTGAATTATTTTGATATGAGGGATTTCCAGGGGAGAGGTGGGGGTCGGCTCAAGATAGACCCGGTGCACAATTGGATCCTAGGCAGAAAGCAAGACGAGCTCTCGCTAGGCCGGATCATGAGCACATCATTATCCCTTCCATCGCAAAGGAGAATGCCAAGGTAGAAACTTTGTAGGCTATCACCTCTTTGACCCAAAGTTTCATCCAACATGCTAATCCTATAGTACATCGTCGTTGAGGGGAGTTTTCAAGTGCTAGGCTTCCACCCCATTCATGTCAAGTTTGTGGGGCCACATGTACATATGACCCCACCAACACTGAGGAGGCTTCTACATAGGATATGTTTGTAGCTACGGAGATGGCGAGGACAACTGAAATTTTGAATTAGGCTTATGGCATTGATACTCAGGTAAATGTTAAAATGTTCATTGAATTTAATTTATTAAATTTAATTTTTGAAATCCAAGATTAACTAATTTATTTTTATGATTGTAATAAAATTTTAGGGTCACAGTGTTGATACAGGATACACCAGTGCTACACTTGCTTATTACTCCATTGCATCTACTGTTGAGGAATGTAACTAGTAAACAATTATAAATGTATTACATGTCAATAGCATTGTCATATGAATGGTATTCTAATATCTGATTTTGAATGTTGAATAGGCTAATATTGGAGGTTTCATGGGAACACCTCTGAGTACCAGTGGAGTTAGACAATCCTTCACACAGGTAATAGAATGAAGAGCTTAACTAATGAATTGTACTTAAAAAAATTTTGTAGCTTATATTCATATCGTTGATTACATTGCATTGCACATCTTTCAAAGTCGAAGCATTACTTCACATTCCATAACTAATAACTAGATGTTGATAGATGACAAAATTTCAACTACAATATAGTCAATTTTAGAAATTCAACATAAATAGTGATGCAATTACTTCACATAGCATAAATAATAACTAGGAGCAGCTTCCAATCGTATTTGTGTGTCATGGAATTCCATGAGATCACTTTTTATTGAGGTATCTTTTCAAACAATTCACTACCTTATCTATGCTATGGATGCTTCAAAGAAATATATGAAAGAATAATAGTAAGCAATAGCATAAACAAGGCAATGAGTTGTTTGAAAAAATGCCTCAAAGAAATGTGGTCTCATGGTGATGTCCATCACCATGAGACCCAATTTCTTTGAGGCATTTTTTCAAATAGCTCACCGCGTTTTCTATGCTACCATATTTTCCATACATGTCTACGAAATAATTTTATCAAACGATTCACTTCCTTGTTTCTATGGCTAAAATCCTAAAAAAAGGTGCTTTCCAAAAAACTATGGGTTCATGGAAAAAATCTATCAAAGAATAATAGTAAGCAATAGCATAGACAAGGCAGTGAGCAGTTTGAAAAAATGCCTCAAAGATATGTGGTCTCATGGTGATGGAATGCCATTCCATCACCATGAGACCAGATTTACTTAAGGCATTTTTTCAAATAGCTCACCACCTTTTGTATGCTACCAATTTTTTCATACATGTCTACTAAAGAATTTAATCAATCTACTCACTTCCTTGCTGCTATGGCTAAAAGTCTAAATTAGGTGCTTTCCAAAAAACTACGGATGCTTGGAAAAAATCTATCAAAGCATAATAGTAAGCAATAACATAGGCAAGGCAGTGAGTAGTTTGAAAAAATTCCTCAAATAAATATGGTCTCATGGTGATGGAATGCCATTCCATCACCACGAGACCACATTTCCTTGAGGTATATTTTCAAATAGCTCACCACCTTTTCTATGCTACTACATTTTCCATACATGTCTACCAAAGCATTTTATCAAACTACTTGAACTTCCTTGCTGCTATGGCTAAAAGCCTAAAAAAGGTGTTTTCCAACCAACTATGGATGCTTGGAAAAAATCTATCAAAGCATAGCAGTAATCAATAGAAAAGACAAGGCGGTGAGCAGTTTGAAAAAATTCCTCGAATAAATTTGGTCTCGTGGTGATGGAATGCCATTCCATCACCATGAGACCACATTTCTTCAAGGAATTTTTTCAAACAGCTCACTGCCTTTTCTATGCTACCACATTTTGCATACATGTCTACCAAAGCATTTTATCAAACTACTCACTTCCTTGCTGCTATGGCTAAAAGCCTAAAATATGTTCTTTCCAACAAACTATGGATGCTTGGAAAAAATATATCAAAGCATAATAGTAAGCAATATCATAGTCAAGGTAGTGAGTAGTTTGAAAAAATGCCTTGAAGAAATGTGGTCTCATGGTGATGGAATGCCATGACACATTTGTTTGTAATGGCATTCCATCACCATGAGACCCCATTTCTTTGAGGCATTTTTTCAAAAAATTCACTGCCTTCTCTATGCTACCACAATTATCGTACATTTGTTTGTAATGGAATTCCATCACCATGAGACCCCATTTCTTTGAGGCATTTTTTCAAACAGTTCACTGCCTTCTCTATGCTACCACAATTATCGTACATATCTACCAAAGCATTTTATCAAACGGTTCACCACCTTGCTGCTATGGATAAAATCCTAAAACAAGTGCTTTTGAACAAGCTATTGATAGGAAAAATAGCAAGCATGATAGTCATAAATATATAGTTTAATAAGTACTCAATTTTTTTTTCATTATCTCATACATTATAAGCCATGATATGCATCACTATTGTACTTTCATGATTGAATAATTTGTTGTTTTATTTTTTCAGTTGTTGGAGGAGGACACACCTCCAAATTTTCATAGGGCAATGGAGATTGGTGTTTTGTCTACTATAGACTCCTCCATGCCCCTCACAGAGGTATGACGTAGATTACTACATTTCAATTTACATTCATGTTTCTATAGGGCTTCAACATGCTTCAACATGGGAATTTGATTATTTCCCTCAAGGAGAGTGATTGTCAGATGGCAGTAAGTGATTATTTTTTTAAATATATCATTTTTTATAATGTAATTTCTATATATTAATGTCTTTACTTCTTATTGTAACAAATAAAGCTTGACTAGAAACTAAACCCTAGGAGGAGCACCAAGAGCACTCCTCGGCCTCAGAACAAATGAGTGATAGACCTATCACCATCTGATCGACAAGAAAAGGGAAAGAATTTGTTTCCATGGCATGCAAAGCAATGACTTTTGATTCTAGAGCCCTTTGTTGTATGCCTATATGGCATTTTTGTACATATTTTGTATTGGATATATTTGACAGCGTATACCTATATGGCATTCTCGTAAGCCTATATGGATATTTTGTAAATATTTTATACTTATATCGACATATATTGATGTATGCCTACATGGCTATATGTTTAATACAAATCTTTATCGATGGTGTCCATATTTGTATTATAAATCCATGGTTCAGTAGATATGAGTTACATGTATTCAAGTGTATACTTTACAACTTACGTGTATACTTTGTGGCTTAAATGTATTCCAATGTATACTTTGTGACTTACGTGTTTTCATGTGTATACCTTGTATTCATTTGTGTATACTATGTATTCGTGTGTATACTTCAAGGCTTATGTGTTTTTGAGTACTTTTTCCTCCCTTATTCACATGTATGCTTGACTTATTCATGTGTATACTTATTAATTGGTTAGCCCTAGCATTGATCATTGTTGTCCTTCATGGTTTATCTTGAATATTTATTGACTGATGCTAAACAACTTTATTAGTTGATGCTAAACAACTTCAATATTTCTAGGAATACTAGTAGAGTTACAAATTGCAAAATTGCACAAATTGAAAAGAAAAGATTAACTATAAATAAATGCACTGATTATTAACTTGATAATTGATTAAGAATGAGTATAATATATATCAAGAGATGAGCCTTCTATAATGGCAACTGCCAACTAGAAAATAGGCAAAACATTCCCAATACTTTGAAAGAAATAATCCACCCAAAATTGAAACAGGAGATAAGGCTTATTTAAGATCCTTGAGCAATGTATTTCTTAATTCTCCCTTGTTCTTACATGTCTCAATTCAGTTTAAGCCAAAGAGCTCCATCAAATGTTTTATCTAAAAGAAAAAAAAAAAACATTTTCAATTGGTATTCCATGAGATGTTTCATAAAAAGATTCCAGTATATTTAATCTTTTGATTGAAACAACTCAATTAAGAAAAGGATACATAATATTCACAACACTTGCAAAACATAATATTCATAGTAGATGATGAATAGTTAACTTCTTGACACATTATCATACAAACATTTATCTTGAATAGTCTTTAAACATTTTCACAACATAATCCTCACAATACATAATGAATTGTTATTTTCTTGATCCATCACCATATAAACACGTCGAAAGATGTATATGTCAAATTTTTGCAATATTATTTCTTGTATAGGAAATGGATTTGGGAGAAGGCTTTATAATTTATAATATGTTAATAATAAATGGACTCAAGGGTGAAAACTTTATTTATCACACAAAATAATAAATGTACGTGAGAGCATCACTTATTTCTCTTAGACTCCAATTTTCAAGCATAGAAAATCATTTCAAATGAAAATGACAAAATTCTTCACAACCAAAGTTGTTAATTGAGGAAAAATAAAATGTTTTCAAGTTCCACCATTGTACACATTTACAATTGGTTGTATATTTTTGTAAGGGAAAGGAGGATAATTAAAAAATGTCTTGGACCTGCTAGACTTGAGGATGATCATATGCTTTTTGTGTGGAAGACTCAAACTTCTCAACTGTTGTGTGAATGTTTCTCTTTTCGATTGTTTTGCATGCCATCATAAGGGATCAAGCCGCTTGAACGTAGCTCAGAGAGATTCAACATGTTTGGGTGCGAAAGAGGACCATGTCTAGCGTAAACGTACCTATCAAGACGCATTGGAACAATTTTTTTGGTCACACGAGTTGCAGAACAAAATTTGTACCACTTTGCAACTTTACACTACTTGCATTTGACACTTTTTCCATCAAGTGAAAACTAGACACCGCAAGAAGATGACTCTAAGATAAAAAAAATGAGAGAGTTTATTGTAGAGGGGACCAACACGATCTCATAGCTCAGATAGAGATTTTGTAAGCATCACAACTTCTGAGTAATAGCCCGTCAAAAATTGTTTCCCTTTTGCACTTTGGACCCTTAAGAGATCGAGCCAGTTGAATGGAGCTCAGAGCGATTTGACATGTTTGGGTGTGAAAAAGGACCATGCCTAGTGTAAATGTACCCACCCGGATGTGTTGGAATAGTTTTTTTGGTCACTTGAGTTGTAGAACGAAAGTTGTACCACCTTGCAACTTTGCACAACTTGTATTTGACAACTTTTTCCCCAAGTAAAAATTCGCCACCACGGGAAAATGCCTCCAAGATAGTGAAAAATGAGAGAGGTTATTGTAGAGGGGCCCAACACGATTCTATAGGCTCAGACGAGAAGTTTTTTAAGCATCAAAATGTATGAGTAACAACATGTTGAAGATTGCAGTCATTTTGCACTTTGGACTCATACGAGATTTTGTCAATTGAATGTAGCTCAGAGCGATTCAACGTGTTTAGGTATGAAAGAGGACCATTCATAGAATAAATGTATCTAATCGAATGCGTTGGAAAATTTCATTTGGTCACTCGAGTTGCAAAATGAAAGTTGCACCACTTTGCATCTTTACATTGCTTGCATTTGACACTTTTTCTATCAGGTGAAAACTAGACACCATAGGAAAATGACTCCGAGATGAATAAAAATGAGAGAGGTTATTGTAGAGGGTCTCAACGCGATCTTTTAGGCTTAGATGAAGATTTTGTAAGTGTCACATTTTTCGAGTAATAGTCTGTCAAAGATTGTTTCCCTTTTTCACTTTGGACCCTTAAGGGATCGAGTTGGTTGAACGTAGCTCAGAGTGATTCAAAGTGTTTGGGTGTGAAAGAGGACCATTCCTAGTGTAAACCCACCCATCTGAACATGTTGGAATAGTCTATTTGGTCACTCGAGTTGCAGAATGAAAGTTGCACCACTTTGCAACTTTACATTGCTTGCAATTGACACTTTTTCCATCAAGTCAGAATTGGACACCACGAAAAAATGACTCTGAGATAAAAAAAACCAAGAGGGGTTATTTTAGAGGTTTCCTACGTGATCCCGATGCCTCAGACGAGATGCCTGTAATTGACATGGTATCTAGGTAACAATTCATCAAAGACTGCTACCCTTTTGTAATTTGGATTGTTAAGGGATTACGTTTCATGAATTACAAATGTTTCAGGGCGGAAATATATTTCAAAATTTGAGTAAATATCAGTACAAGTGTTTATTTTAATAGAATGTATGCTATATTGATATTTATATATAATCATTAGGTTGAATTTTTTTAATAAATGAAGTTTTTATAATTAATCAATTGGTGCTAGTTATAATAGGGAGAGAATAAAAGAAGAAAAAATAATGATTAGTAACCATCAATGGTCATTACACTCACTATATTAATAATATGACGTTTACAATAAAATGAGATTTATTTGGATTTCGTAATTCTTTTGTTTGTGCTACAATTGTCTAATATATTTCATACATCATTCTGAAACCCAAGTGTTTGTACTTGTAGGCCCAATTCCTTAGGTACTTTGTTCTCATAGATTTTTTACAATGTCACTCATACATTCGAGATTCTCTTATAATGTCTACATCATAGGTGCTCATGATGAGGTTAAATTCAAATGAATAACTTGAGATTCCATCGTTAAGCTTCACACACTCTTTTATAATGGCTTCAAATCAGAATTGAGATTTGTCAAGATCATCAAAATAAGGATGTTGCATTGCTTTTTTGGTTAAGATTCTCTTGGATGGCTCATAAATCAACATTTTTTGCAAGGGGACACCAATAAATTTTTACTAGGTTATTTACAAATAGGCAAAGTAAAAGAAGAAAAAGAAAGAGCATCCAAAATGGAAATGAAATGAAAATATATGGAAAGCACTTACAAACAACAAATCCACACCATTTGGTTCCAACTTGGGAATAACAAGGCTTAAATCTTGATGCTTCCATTGAGGATTAGAATGCCACTCTCTCGACTTAGTCACTCCTAGCCATACATCTTTGTTGGGAATTCCAAGATACCTATTGCACACAACAACCTCTCATGAATAGAACATGAATATAACATAACCAAAATATTACTTTCCAACCGTTTGGAAATGTGTAACCTTTTAATGTAACATGTTTAATATTCCACTTAGTTTACTTATCTATTGAGAATATCCTACATCATTTTTTTGCATATTTTTGAGAAAAAATAAAATACCATTGAACTTTGTATACTTTGCCACAGTTCTAAATATAAAATGTACTACATTTGCAAGTCCGATAACTTCGTCAATCACCTACATACATGATATATAAATTAGATGATATCATTTGCATCATACAAATTAATGTGCATACAAGTACAAATTAATAAGAACCATTGTGCATACTTACAAATTAATCCAACGACCCATTCGGGTCTTCTCTACTCTTTATTGTGTCAAGTATTGCCTCATGGTTAGACTCACAGACCTTCCACAAAGTCTTGTTCAAAGGTCTACCCCCATATTTGGTCAAATGAACATTGGATTCCATGAAAAGGTTTGAGTAATGAAGAATCTTTTGATGCGTGTCAAAGTCCTGAAACAACAAATATTTAACACTCTTACGTGGGTACCTTCTAAGCCACATTTAAGTAACAAAAAATGAGCATGTATGGTATTCGATGTTTTCTCCATCTATAACTGGGGCCTCCAATTTATTTTTGGCCTCAACACAATGACACAAGTAATAGTATGTTCCTTCTTTATTGTCTTCATCTGCAATAACTACATAAACATGTCTTGTATTGATATGTGCAACAAATCTTTTGAAATTAGTCAACATTACAAATACACTACAAAGTAAGATAACAATAGGAATTTCAAAAACTATGCAAGTAGATATATTACCTGGTTGAACTAGATCTGATATATGGTCAAAGTCAATTGATGAATCCATCTATGTTAACTTTCTAATGTCGTCATAGGGTGATACATGTGAAGTGGGCTAAGATAACTTAACAACCATTTCTCAACCCACTCTTTTGACTCACAATCATCTCAGGTTTGCATTGTACATGAAGAAAAAAGCATGTCATCTTTTGTGTATTGATACTTCATGAACCTACATTTGAGCTAAGGAAAGAGTGTATCTCACTTGATCCTATCAATGCACAACAATCCACATATGCTAAGGAAAGAGTGTATCTCACTTGATCATGTCACTGTGAGACCCCATTACTCTGAGGCATATGTTGCCCCTACCTTGTTAATCCTACCGCATTTCCAAGCTAGTGGAGCATTGGCAAGCTAGTGGTGCTCCACTTGCTTGGCAATGTAGTAGGGTTGACAAGGTAGGGGCAGCGTATGTCTCATAGAAATGGACGTTTCCCCTACCTTGTCAACCCTATCGCATTGCCAAGCATAGTGGAGCATTGGTGGTAGGGTTGACAAGGTAGGGGCAGCATATGCCTCATAGAAATGGGACCCCATTTCTATGAGGCTCTGCTACCTTGTCAACCCTACCGCATTGCCAAGCTAGTGGAGCACCACTAGCTTTCCAATGATCCACTAGCTTGGAAATGTGGTAGGGTTGACAAGGTAGGGGTAGCGTATGCCTCATAAATGGGATACATCACCATGAGTCACCATTTCTATGAGGCATACGCTACCCCTACCTTATCAACCCTACCACATTGCCAAGCTAGTGGTGCTCCACTAGTTTGGCAATGCGATAGGTTTGACAAGGTAGGGGAAGCATATGCCTCATACAAATGGGGTGATGTATCCCATTTCTATGAGGCATACACTACCCCTACCTTGTCAACCCCACCACATTACCAAGCTAGTGGAGCATTGGCAAGCTAGTGGTGCTCCACTAGCTTGGCAATGCGATAGGCTTGACAAGGTAGGGGTAGCGTATGCCTCATAAAAATGGTATACATCACCGTGGGTCCCCATTTCTATGAGGCATGCGCCTATGTCAACCCTACCGCGTGCCAAGCTAGTGGAGCATTGGCAAGCTAGTGGTGCTCCACTAGCTTGGCAATGTGATAGGGTTGACAAGGTAGGGGTAGCATATTCCTCATAGAAATGGGATACATCAACGTGAGTCCCCATTTCTATGAGGCATACGCTACCCCTACCTTTTTAACCCTACTGTATTACCAAGCTAGTGGTGCTCCACTAGCTTGGCAATGCGGTAGGGTTGACAAGGTAGGGACGGTGTATGCCTCATAGAAATGGGGACTCACGGTGATATATCACCATGAGTCCCAATTTCTAATACATCACTGTGAGACCCCATTTCTATGAGGCATACGCTGCCCCAACCTTGTCAACCCTACCGAATTGGCAAGCTAGTGGAGCTCACTAGCTTGTCAATGCTACGACATTTTGTATACATTTATATGAAAACATTATTGTCAAAAAATTCAAATTCCTTGTCCATGCTTCCATTTTGAGCCATGATTGCAAGATAGGCTGCACCTTTCCCCATGTTTCTAACTTAGCCTTAAATAAAGAGTCTTGAAATAGTGGAGAGAAGGGTTAGAATCTCTTGTAGGTAGACTAATCAAGGAAAAATTTAAAATATATCACAACATAAGTGATGAGGTAAGTTTAGAAATAGAGATGAAAACCAAAAAAAATTCAAAGATCTATCAATTTGGGAGGATTATATTCCAATTTTTTAGGTACATGTATGGAAAATTTTGTAGCATAGACCAGGCAATCAACTACTTGGTATAACTATTTGAAAAAATACCTCAATGAGATATGTCCTTGTGAAATATAATGATTGCAAGATATGCACAAAATAGATTTATTGAAAAGGCTTTCGAAAATTTTAAGCATATGCAAATTATAGGTGTAAAAACAAATTCAACTACATTTTCCAACATCCCCCATGCCTATACCAAAATGAAAGCTTTGGAGAGTGGTATGCAAATCCATAGTAAAGGATTGAGAAATGATGTACTATTTTACGTATAACTTATGTCATATATATGTGTATACAAAATTTGGAAGCATACACAAGGTAAGTCAATTGTTTAAAAAAATGCCTCAAAGAGATGTGGTTTAAAAATGTAATTGGTAAGTGTAAGAATTGTGTAATTTAAAATGTGCATTGACAAGCTAAGGTTATAATGAAAAATAAACAATAATCAACATGGAATATGCAAAATAACAAAAATGAAAGAAATCCATAATAGAATGAAATAAAATGTGTAGAGACTTCACATACCTAAAAAACCAGAGTTTCAAATGGAAGAGTTCTACCCAATTATGTAGCCTTTGCTTCTTTTGTCTTCAAACTCAACAATTTGACTTTTTCAAAAGCTTGTTCCCCTCCAAACTTCAATTGTATATCACTCTTGAATGGAATTCAAACTTGAATTGATATTATATGCCTTTCAACATGAAAATTCTTCTATTTCATGCAAAGGTGGTGGAATGTGAAAAATATGCATGCACACTTCACAAAATCATCAAAAAGCTTTTTTTTGTCATAGTAAGCACAAAAATAGGAGAATATGCAGAATGTGAGCCTTGAAATCACGGGTATATTAAGTTTTTTACCGTTTTTAGAGAAAGACAAAATAGACTCACATTATAACATGCTCGCGTTATGTCTTGCTAAAAAATGGCCATATTTCTACTACTTCAAAATGCACTCGTGTTATGAGAAAGTTGAATTTTTATAAGTTTATTTTCTTTCTTTCTCTCTATGAACCCTTGAACCCTCTACCCTCTCTCTCTCACTCTACCCTCTACCCTTTATCTCTCTCCCACTCTACCCTTAAACCCTAAACCCTTAAACCCTCAACCCACAACCCTTAATCCCTCTACCCTTAAATGCTCAACCCTAAACACTAAAACCTATACCCTCAAACCCTAAACCCTCTACCCTCTACCCTCAACCCTAAACCCTAAACCCTAAACCCTCTACCCTCTACCCTCTACCCTATACCCTAAACCCTTAATTCTTAACCCTTGACCCTTAATCCATCTATCCTCAACCATCAAACCCTAAACCCTCAACCCTGATACCCTGTACCCTATACATTGGACCCTCAACCCCAATCATTCAACCATATGTACCCTCAACCCTAATCCCTCAACCATGTACTCTCAACCCAATACCTTAATCCCTCAACCCTATAGGTCCTCAACCCTATACCCTCAATTCTCAACCCTCTATCCTATACATTGGATCCTCAACCCTCATATGTCTATGTCCCTCCCTCCTCTTCTCTCCTTCTCTCTATCTCAGTTCTCCCTCCATCTCTCTATCCATCCATCCCTCCCTCTCTACCCTAATCCCTCAACCCTTAAACCCGTAAACACTCAACCCTAAAACCTAAACCCTTAGCCCTTAAACCCTAAACCCTTAAACCCTCTAGCCTCTACTCTCAACCCAATACCCTCTACCCTCAACCCTTAAATCCTTAAACCCAAGAAAACTCTATACCCTAATCCCTAAACCCTCAACCCTTAATCCCTCAACCCTCTACCCTCAAACCTTAAACCCTAATCCCTCAACCCATGTACTCTCTACCCTATACATTGGACCCTCAACCCTAATCCTCCAACCCTATACCCTCAATCCTTAATCCCTCAACCCTTAAACCCTCAACCTTATACCCACAATCCCTAAACCCTCAACCCTCAACCCTTAAACCCTCAACCCTCAATTCTCAATCCTTAACCCTTAATCCCTCAACCCTTAAACCTTAAACCATCAACCCCTATACCCTTTACCCTTTACATTGGACCCTCAACCTAATCCTTCAACCATAAACTCTCAAACATAAACCCTCTACCCTCATCCCTCAAATCAATACCCTAAACCATCAACCCTATAGGTCCTCAACCTAATACCCTCAATTCTCAATCATTTACCATCAACCTTAAACCCTCAACCCTTAAACCCTTAAACCCTCAACCCTTAAACCCTTAAACCCTTAAACCCTAAACCCTCAACCCTGATACCCTCTACCCTATACATTAAACCCTCAACCCCAATCCTTCAACCATATGTAACCTCAACCCTAATCCCTCAAACCTATACCCTCAACCCAATACCCTAAACCATCAACCCTATAGGTCCTCAACCCTATACCCTCAATTCTCAACCCTCTACCCTATACATTGGGTCCTCAACCCTCATATATCTCTGTCCTTCCCTCCTCTTCTCTCCTCTCTATCTCAATTATCCCTCTAGCCATCCCTCCCTCTCTACCCTAATCCCTCAACTGTATACCAAGTCAACCCTTAAACCCTTAAACACTCAACCCTAAACCCTAAACCCTCAACCCTCAACCCTCAACCCTTAAACCCTCTACCCTCTATCTCTCTCCCACTCCCTCCCTCTCTCTTTCTCTCTCAAGTCTCTCCCTCCTATCCCCTCTCCCTCTCTCAAGTCTTTCTCTCTCACTCACTCACTCATGTCTCTCCCCTCTCCCCTTAACCCTTATACCCTCTATCTCTCTCCCAATCCCTCTTTCCCTCACACTCTCTCTCTCAATTATCTCCTTCCTACCCCCTCTCCCTCTCTTAAGTGTATCTCTCTCATTCACTCACTCCTTCTATCTCTCTCAAGTTAGGTTGCTAATTTCACCCAATAGCTTTCCAATCTGGTGAAATTGGCAATATAGTGGCTCATTTGAGAAAATGGGTCCAAGAAATGGGGTCTATTGGTGATGTAAAGGGAGACCCCATTTCTTGGACCCATTTTTTCAAAAAGGCCAAGTTAGGTTGCCAATTTCATTGAATTGGCAAGCTATTACATCACCGAGAGACCCCATTTCTTAGACCTATTTTTTTCAAACAGGCCAAGTTAGGTTGCCAATTTCACCATCAACCCTCAACCCTCAACCCTTAAACCCTAAACTCTTAAATATTCTCAACCCTTAATCCCTCAACCCTCAACCCCTATACCATGTACCCTATACATTGGACACTCAACCCTAATCCTTCAACCACATACCCTCAAACCTATACCCTAAACCCTAAACCCTCTACACTCAACCCTAATCCTTAAACCCTCTACCCAATACCCTAAACCATCAACCCTATACCCTCAATTCTCAACCCTCTATCCTCTACCCTTTATATCTCTCCCACTCCCTCTCTCTCCCTCTCTCTCTCTCTCTCAGTTCTCTCCCCCTACCCCCTCTCCCTCTTTCAAGTCTCTCTCTCACTCAATCATTTTATCTCTCCCCTATCTCTCTCCCTCTCTCTCTCTCTCTCAGTTCTCTCCCCCTACCCCCTCTCCCTCTTTCAAGTCTCTCTCTCACTCAATCATTTTATCTCTCCCCTATCCCCTTAACCCTCTACCCTCTACCCTTAACATTTAAATCCTCTATCCTCTACCCTTAGACCCTTAAACCATCTACCCTCTACCCTAAACCCTAAATCCTTTTCCCCCAACCCTAAACCCTTAAACCCTAAACCCTTAAAGCCTCTA
>CM021106.1:186622427-186664904 GCA_007115665.2 Sequoiadendron giganteum
CCCTATACATTGGATCCTCAACCCTCAAATATCTTTTTCCATCAATCCTCTTATCTCCTCTCTATCTCAGTTCTCCCTCCATCTCTCTATCCATCCCTCCCTCCCTCTCTACCCTGATCCATCAATCCTAATCCATCAACCCTAAACCCTCAACCCTCAACCCCTCAGCCCCTCAGCCCCTCATTGTAAACCTAAACCCCTCACCCTCAGCCTTAAATCCCTCAGCCCTTCTGCAAACCCAAGAAAAATCTCTACCCTAATCCCTAAACCCTCAACCCTTAATCCCTTAACCCTTAAACCCTCAACCCTTAAACCCTATGCCCTCTACCCTATACATTAAACCCTCAATTGTCAACCCTCAACCCGCAACCCCTATACCCTCTACCCTTTACATTGGACCCTCAACCTAATCCTTCAACCATATACCCTAAAACCTACACCCTAAACTCTCTACCCTCAACCCTAAACTCTTTAACCCTAAACCCTTAAACCTTCTACCCTCTAACCTCAACCCAATACCCTCTACCCTCAACCCTAATCCCTCAACCCTTAAACCCTAATACCCTAAACCATCAACCCTATAGGTCCTCCACCCTATACCCTCAACCCTTATCCCTTTCTCTCTATCTATACATCTCACCTCTCTCCCTCCCTCCCTCCCACCCTCTCTAATTCTCTCTCTAATTCTCTCTATCTACCTTCTCCCTCTTTCTACGTAGCTCTCGCTCAATCAATCCCTACCACCCTCTCTCACTCCCTCTATCTATCTCTCTTTATCTCCCTCCCACTACCTCTCCATCACTCCCTCTCTCTCCCTCTCTCTTAGGTCTCTCCCTCCCACCCCCTCTCTCTCAAGTCTCTCCCTTTGGCACCCTACCTAGGTAACTCTCTCTCTCTCTCCCACCCTACCTAGATAAGTCCCTCTCACTCCACCCCCTGTCTATCACTCCCTCCCACACCCTCTCCCTCTCTCAGGTCTCTCACTCTCACACTCCCTCTCTCTCCCACTCCCTCTCACTACCTATCTCTCAAGTCTCTCCCTCTCACCCCCTCACACTCTCAAGTCTCTCCATTTAGAACCCTACCTACATAACTCTCTCTCTCACACACCCTACCTAGCCAAGTCCCTCTCACTCCAACCCCTTCTCTCCCACTCCCTTCCAACCCCTCTCCCTCTCTCAAGACTCTCTCTCACTACCTCTCTACTTCTCTCTCTCTTAGGTCTCTCCCTCCCGCACTACATAGACAAATCTCTCTCTTAAAATTATCCCTCCCTCTAAAGACACATAAATACATAAATACTTACATACATACAAGCATAATACATATGTGCATACGATACTACATACATAAAAGCATAGATGTACATATGTAGATACAATCTTACATACATATAAGCACACACACAATATACATGCATTGAAACATACATACATACAAGCATGCATACATACATACATGACATACAAGCATACATGTACATACAAACATACAAATATATAAACATACATTCAATAGAGTAGCATTTAACATAAAGAAAGACATAACATGAGTGCATTATACCACGCTCACGCTATGTCTTACTAGATATGTCCCGCACAAACACAAAAAATCTTGTCAAAACTAAGATATAACACGAGCATGTTATAACACACTCACATTATAACGCGCATGTGTTATATCTTGCTTTGGGAATCCCTAAGCCTTAGGCTTGGTATTTTCCTTGGAATACCAACCCAAAGGTTTGGAGGGCCTTCCCAATGACCAGAGATGTGTTTTTGCAAATTCTACAATATTTCACATAATCAAGTTCGTGCTCACTGTCAAGATTGCACGTGTTTCAATGCCGAAAAAATCAAACACTTAGGTAATGTTAAGTTCTCTCTTAGCTATCCAACGATGTAATTTTTTTCATTTTTTGACAATGTTAAGCCTTTCATCTATAATTTATTTTGTTTGTGTCTTTTTTTGGCAAAAAGCAGTGTTTGGTGTTCTTTTCATTATAAATTAACGGCTCATCAAAATTTCAAATAAATTACATTTTTTAAAACTAGACTCCATTCTACAAAATTAAAAAAAAAATCAATTAGTTACCAAAATTTGTAGGGGTAGCATGGCCAGATTTTATTTTTTTCAGGAAGTGTCCACTTAGAAAATTAGTAAAAAAACAAATATTAATTAAAATATTATCAAAAAAATTATGCATCAACTACATACTATTATCTAATTTCTCATCGGAGCGATTTTAAAAATACTAAAAAAATCCACCGTGTTAGGGATGTAGAAAAGTTACTATATAATGTTTTTCTGACAAAAATAGCACAAATTTTTGTACGTCCCTCTTTTGAACCCCTTAATCTCAACCATTTTCAAAATAAATTAGTAGTTTAGAAAGTAGACTCGGAGCACTTTGATCCTTGTTTTTTTTGCATCTCAAAATTTTGAGTGTAACTATCCTCAATTTCACGTCCAAGGTCAGTGTTTCTTGATTTCAAAAGAAAAAAAAAAGTGGCCACTTAAGCCCCCTTTTTGGTCCCTCATCTTTTTGCACTTATCCCAAGGTGAAATACTAACAAATAGGAATTATTTGTAGTCCTGAAATAGCCAAATTTCAAAGTCGTATCAAAATCATTTTCATCATCCCTAAATCTAAGTATTATTATGGACACCTCATTTAATTTATTAGATTAGCATTTAATTGTTCAAATACCATTCCCACAACTTTGAAAATAATTAATTTGGGTGGATTTATATTTGTATAAATGCATTTTATTGGATTATCCTAGATTAAACTTAAGGAAAGTTTGTTTTCCTTTTTTTTGTGTGAACTCTTACAACACCCTAGGGTTTTATTTTAAGGTTTAACGATTTCACTATTCTAGTTTTTCAACTTTGTAATTTTTAATTGCACCATCATTTCTTAGATCTTGTAAGGTTTTACATTTCTATGTATTATTATTTCATTATTATATCTTACCCATGACCTCATGTTTCCTACTTCTCCCATGGATTGTGATAGTAATATTATTGTTTCTAATTATGATACACTACCTTTGAGCACCTTTTCTTCACATGACTTGATTTATGATATGTATCTATTATGGAGGATATTTACAATGTTCCTTTACTTTCCATTACTATGAATACTAGCACTTGCACCTAAAGGAGGTTCAAGGATTACACCAATAGAAAATTATATGTATGCTAATATGTTAGAGAGTATGTGTTTATACATGGGTGCATATGGATGCAATGCGCTACAAGTTCTAGTTGCATGTGGTTGGATTAAATAATTAATAATAAATGCTAAATAATGAAATGAAATAAACTCAGACAAATCTAGATTTTTAAATTGGGTATTATCTGATTTTAAAATATTTGCATGCAAATTTAAAACATAAAGCAATGAAAATGAAAAAGGAAAGTTTCCATCCAATTGGCAAAAAACTCTGCAAATGGAAATAGAATGTTCTCATCTAGTTGGAAAAGTAAAATATTTATCTAGCTTTTACATGATAATTGAGGTTTTGGAGGCTTTCACTTGGTATTTTGGAAGCTTTTACCATCAAACAACAACCAATTTACCATTTAACAACAACTTAATTTTTTTTTTTGACAACTCAATAGTTGTTTTTGATAAGGTAAGCAACATTTACAGGGTGTTGTACCCTTTACACAACGAGCCATAGAGGCCAAAAAGGACAAGCATGGTTTTGAAAGGACCAAGAACCTTTTATAGAGCTAAGACATCACCGACACAACAGGAAACCAACACCAACAGAAACATCGCAACACACAATAGAAACACCAAGAACACTTGGTCACCAAATGACCAGGCAAGGAAGGACACTTAGAACCAACAGTCCCAACACAAAGATAGACAAAGTAACCCAAACCTTGCACCTGAAACAAGAGTAACTAAAACTTAGGGAAAGGAACAACCCTAAGCAGCCAACAACACAACAAGCCCTAAGGTCTTGCCAAAAACTAACCAAGCCACAAACCACTTGCAGTGGCTGGACTGCAATAGAAATACCTCTCAAAACTGAGCCAACCATATTCCCACCAAAAGAGGGGTAAGAATCACCCATAACAGCATAGAAAGGAACTTCAAAATGATCCAACCCAAGCATAACAATAACTGATCCAAAGTATACCCACCTCACACCAGTCTCCCAGCCATAGATAGAGAACAAAGCTGAAGCAAGAGGAGCAACAGCCAACATGCAGCACCAAGCCACCTGGAGAACCAACACAAACTCCACCTCATTAGGATATGGCTCCCCTCTAAAGGAGCAGACAAGATGCAAACCATCTAGACCAGGGCCACCACTCACCCACTCAAACAGGTTCCACCTCAATAGGAACTCATGAGAAGGGAAAGAACTCTCCACCATCTCAACATCAACCAACTCCACCTCAAAAGGAGAGGGCTCCCCCTCAATAGAAGCAAACTTCACCTCAAAAGAATCCAACTAAAGAACATGGTAGAGAATAGAGACAGAAGAAAGGAAGGCCATCACATCCATTGGTAACCCAAGCGGTAGAGAAGGCATCCCATCCAATAACTTAAAAATCCCTAGGCTAAACAGATATGGCCCAAGGCAACCACCCAAGCGAAACCAACAAGCTTTAACCATAGCACATACTTAGGAGACCACAAGTCCCCACCAGTCCCTACAAAAGGGGAAGAAACAAAGGTCAGCAACGGAAACCCAAAAGCTCCCAAACACCTAGCAAAGCACACAAACAAAAACACCCTGCCCCAACCACATCTCACGACAGGTAGAGGACCATCAAACTGCACTATAACACCAATAGGGTACCCACACAAAAGAGGGTACAAGAGGTCCAAAACACCACCTTCACCAACATCGAGCACAATAACAACCCAGAGTAACACCAACGTTGCACGAGAGGACCCAGGTCCTAAATCCAAGCCAACGACATAAAGGAGCACCAAAATGGAATCCAGAAACCATGGCACATATGCAACAAACACAACACATCACCTAAAGGAAGGGAAGGACAACGCCACAACTCAGCCTCTAGAGGAGACAAGCAACTTCCCCAGACTTCCGAAAAAAGAGGATGAGAATATCATCCCCCATCTCCACACCCAACACCTTGTTTCCAACATAATGGGCCAGAGGACCATAGTAGAGAAGGGGAGAAACCCACTGCAACAAAGCAATAACCCCTACCACAATAGAAGACACACTACTTTCATCAGCAAAAATAGGGCATTACAAAGAACCAACAGGCCAACAAGCCACCAACACCACAAAACAAAGCGCATCCCCCAACATGAAGCCCAACCACCACAACCCCAACCGCACCAGAGGGAGAGATCCACCAATGTCAGGGAAAACAATGTCTGAAGGAAGAAAAAGCAGAGAAACGACACTCATAGGAGGGTTGTCCTTAGCTAAAACACCACAAAGGAAATCCAACAGAGGAAGCCCAACAACTTCAACAACCGTCACAGAGCCAAACCCAGGCTTGCGACCATCCTTAGCAAACCAACGAGCCATTAAAGGCTCCAGATGTAGACCACCTCTAGCCACAATATGCAACCACTCAAGCTTGCATCACACTAGAGAGGGAGGCCTTCCAACCGCATACACCACAACTTCATCGTCGTCTGGATTTGTATCTTCACTCTCGTAGGCCTCTTCAGAATTCAAAAACCCTCTTGCACATCCAAGCCCACATCGTTGCATTTGGATGTGTTGAAAACTCAATAGTTGTTTGCAAGCACATGAAACTTGTTTTAGGCTCAAATCTCACACTATATATACCTTATCGGCTAATTATATTACATAGTGAAGTTACACTTATTACAAATGAAATTGTTGCACTTTATGAAGGTACTCTTAGAATTACATGTCATGATGGTTCTATCTCCTTATAGCTAGATGCATACAATGCATTGAGAAAAGGATTTCTATGAGAGTGGATTTGTATTTAGAAAACCTTCTTTGAAGATGCATGTTGTTGGATTTGACAAGCTAAAGAAACAGTTTGATTACAACTAAAATTCTTTATTTTTTTTAGACACAGAAAAATGTCTTAAGCTTGCGAACCTTATTTTTCACCATCAATGTCCCTTCTTCCCCTGCATAATTGAATAATTTTAATTATTTGATTATGGTTTAAAGTCATATTTTTCCAATTAATTAAATAATTTTAATTATTTAATTAATTCACTTTGATTAATTAAATAAATTCTAGTCACTAATATTCTTTTCTCTCTATAATTAAATAAATTATTATTTATTTAATTATTCATTTTCACCTTTCCTACTATATTTAAATAATTATTATTAATTGTTTAATTATTCCTTAGTTTTTTTCTATAATTAAATAAATTCTATTTATTTAATTATTTTCCACCCTTTCCTCCACTATTAAATAACTATATTAATTATTTAATATTTTATCAGTTTGTTCGGCTTTTGATTAAATTATTATTTAACTAAAAAGTCAACTTTTCCTCTTCTTCTATAATTAAATAATTGTTTTAATTATTTAATTATTCTTTCCCTTCTAGATTAAATAATTTTATAATTATGTAATTTACTCCAACAACCTCTTTTTCTATGCCAATCTTTTTATCCATGTAGTTCTTATCTCTTCTCATCTCATTTAATTTTCACCCTTGATTGCATTATTTTATAATTTAATCTCCACCGTTCGTCCTTATCTAAACCCTAAATTTTCCCTAACCCTATTTCCTTACTTCTCTAAGCAATATCATCCAATAATCAACATCATTCTTCATCTTTCAATCTTGGCCCTTCATTCAAGTTTGGTTTTCTATAAAAGAGACCTATCATTATCATTTCATGGCTAATTCAAGTGCATGTGGAGACAAGTACAATCTTCAATATTTTGCTATCACTATCACTGGTCTTATTGTTGCATACTCAAAATCTGAGGGCAATCAAGCATATAAAGCAAGATGGAGAAGGGCAATGAAGGTGAATCAACCATGGCATAGGAATTGTGGTAATATTGATTTATTATTGTTTATGTTTCTATGTTCATTTGTGCTTCATTGTTGATTTAGGGACTCTAGGGTTTAAGTTTGGTTGATTCAGACCTTTTACCTTAATTTTACCTTATTCTACATATTAACAAAAGTTCTCTTAATATTATTATTAATAATTTCTTAACATTAAATATCCTAAACACAAATAAAATCCATTCACTTACTCAACCATACCTCTTAAAAAATTGAACTATAATAAAATCAAATAATATACTGTCATTCTCATCATTCTCATCATTCTCATCATTCTCATTGATTAAACTAGAACCCTTCCATAACATTTATATATTTAAAATACAATGAAATCAAATAATATAAAATCATCCTCATCAATTAAACAACCCTTCAATAAAATTTGTAAATTTTAAACACCATTGAAAAAACACGTAACCGTAAACAATTCTAGAAACATAAGGAATCCTTGTAGAGTATTGAGGCTGGCTGAAGCACCGGGCTTTTTTCTAGTTTTGGATATATCTATATATAGATTGTTTACTTGATTAACGGCAACTCAAGACAGACGTGATTATATTTTCCTTGTTATAATCGGGTGGAAGGGCCATTTCAACCGCAGAAAAATAAATCCGAATTCTTCGCCAGGTCGTCCGAGCGCTATACGGGCAAAGCTATACTTATTTAGTATCTATTGATTAGAACCGTTATATTTTTGGCGTTTAAACTGCCTCAATTATAGGATAGTTTGTTAGCTCAGCACAGCTTCACATTGGGCTATGATCTTGATTTTCCAGCTTATCTCAGCAGGCAGATACGTACTTGAATTGTGGTTCAGATACAGATAATACTCAAAACAAATGGAAGGCGGCTGGTGGCAGTTACTTCTGCTACTAAGCGCCTTTGTACTTACACATTTGGTGGAGTGCAAAGTCACTTACGATCACAAGGCTCTGGTTATCAATGGGCGGCGCAGGATTTTGCTTTCTGGGGACATTCACTACCCAAGGAGTACTCCTGAGGTATATGTACTAGTATACCACCTTTGAATGCAATTGCTAAGCCAATAGTAAGCACAATGATCATATTTAACAAGAGAAAGGGAAGCAGAAACACCTTACAATGCAATGGCTACCCTGATAGGGTATTTAGAATGAAAAGGGTGAAAGATATCTATGATTACAAAATAAAATAGACTCTTCAAAACTGGTTTGAAGCTTCTTTTTAAAATGCAACATTATTTTCAAGAGTGGGTCTTTGATTATTTTGATTATAATCTTGATGGTTAATCACATACTGTTACAGATGTGGCCAAAGCTGATCAGATATGCTAGAAAAGGAGGATTGGACGTTATACAGACTTATGTATTCTGGAATGGGCACGAACCTTCTCCAGGCAATGTATGATTTGTTTTCACACACTTTGTCGTTTGCACGTTACAAAATTTATCGTACTTGTTTAGTTTTTAGTGGATTGTTTTGGCAAGGATAGATTTCAGTTCGCATTATAATTTTGGTTCCGAATTGTTACTGTGATTAGTTTATTAAGACTTGTTTGGAAAAATGTTTCCATTTGGTTTTTATTAAAATGTATCTGAAACAGTTGATATCTTCAAGAATTGTTATAAACCTTTTAATGCCAATTCAATAATAGATTATTTCATGCACTTTCGATTGTTCGGTTGCTGGTCAATGAGAATTTATATCCAACAAAACCTTAGCAATTCAAGCAGACATAAGGCACGAGACAATCCAAGTGACGTGCACAAATGTACAAGTTATTTACTTTTTTGACATATACCATGATGGGTTTCTTCCACCCATCCTTTCGTTCATTACATCTGCTTATTGAATCACAAT
Organism: Sequoiadendron giganteum; assembly: GCA_007115665.2. Lineage (NCBI taxonomy): Eukaryota > Viridiplantae > Streptophyta > Pinopsida > Cupressales > Cupressaceae > Sequoiadendron > Sequoiadendron giganteum. Next base: position 186,631,294 of record CM021106.1, read on the forward strand.
CTGCATGACAATTTGGGACATTTTTTGTAAATACTTCTCTAGCATTTATCAGAATAATAACTTATGCTTGCCTCTGCCCTTTTGCTGGGCAATGTAAACATCACTTTAATAGCTCAATGGATGTATCAAACACCAACAATGTATCTATGATTCGTGTTTTCTTTACAGTTAATGCCATGCAATAAACTTCCACTAACTGTTCAAGAGTACTATCGCATTTGTTGAATTATGGGAATCGGTACTTAGTATAAAAATTTAGTTGAATCCAATAATATACTGAAATTTGATTCTGTCTCATATTTTGAAGATTCAAAAAGGATGTGTATGTTTTCTGCTGCACCTTAATTTAACTCGCATACATATTGGGTTTTGCAGTACAATTTCGAGGGAAGGTTTGATCTAGTGAAGTTTGTAAAGCTTGTCCAGCAAGAAGGACTATATGTTAGCCTGCGCATTGGTCCTTATGTTTCTGCCGAATGGAATTTTGGGTATATTTGCTTGTTAATGATTGGGATTATTTATGAAGTGGTCTTATCCCATCTGGTATAGTTGACACTGGATGCCACTGCTTTTATGATCTATGTGCAGGGGCCTTCCAGTTTGGTTAAAGTTTGTCCCTGGCATCAGTTTTAGAACAGACAATGAGCCTTTCAAGGTTGATCACCGTTATTGGTTTACTTGTAATTCATAACTAAATGAAATTTTACATAATTGCAAATACCCTATTTCTTTGATATGTTACGAACTTTCATGTTTGCATTGTTTGAGTGTCGTAGAATGCAATGCAAAAGTTTACCAAGAAGATTGTAGACTTAATGAAAAGTGAACAGCTCTTTGAACCACAAGGAGGACCTATTATTATGGCCCAGGTACAAGTCACAATCTTCTTCTTCTTGTGTCATGTGGCCCTGCATCTGTGTCATTAAACTGGCACAAAACGGCCGCCTTTCAAAGTTTTTATAAATCTGCTTGCACTAGTTAATTGTCTTAACTCTAGCAAAATGCTAAACCTTTTTCCTTACAGATAGAGAATGAATATAAAGGCACACAAATGGTTTACGGCCCCCCTGGAGTTGCCTATATGAATTGGGCTGCACATATGGCTGTAGCATTGGATACAGGCGTGCCCTGGATTATGTGCAAACAAGATGATGCACCAGATCCTCTTGTGAGTTTTATTATTAATGACCACTTTTCTTGGAGAATAGAAACTTGATGTCCTGATCAATTTCTAATGCCTGACCAGGAATTAACTTAACCCTTTACAAAATATCTTGTGTAATTTACACCAAGCTATCTTGTATAATGTATGATAGTTAGATTCTTCCTGGCGTTCAGGATATTGAAATTTAAATATGAAATTGAAAACATATAACGCACACTAAGCTAATTGTCAAGTGTCGTTTGCATCATCTTTTTGGTCTGACCTTATCTTTGCATGCTGTCCACATAAATGCAATTTAAATATAAACAAGTAGCAATGCATACTTGCAAAGAAGTTAATGTTGTTTTTTTAACCTTGAAAGGTAATTGAAAGTGATGCAGAAAATACAATAAATTGCAGATTTTTCAGTGATCTGAATGTTGCTTGTTTTGTTGGAATTTGTGATTGAGATCCGAGCTTTCACTGTTTTGACAAATTTGCTGGGTCTATATTCCAAACAGATTAACACTTGCAATGGTTTCTATTGTGACAAATTTGTACCTAACAAACCCTACAAGCCAGCATTCTGGACAGAGGCCTGGACTGGCTGGTACAGAAATTAACTTCTGAGTCCTTAATATTGTTATGATATTTTGAAATTTGAATGTTACTTAAAGGATGGTATTTCAAATAGGATGTTGAAAACTATTTAAAATTCACAGTGAGATCAAAAGTTGCCTACTGTTCTCTGTAGGTTTACTGAATACGGGGAAGCTACTACTCAAAGACCAGTAGAAGATTTGGCCTTTGCAGTTGCTCGCTTTTTCATGGGAGGAGGGTCCTTTGTGAATTACTATATGGTAGGATTACTTCCTAGCAAACTGATTTCTATTCTATGTCTATCATTCTTATTATTCTTGTGTGCAAACTTTGACTATATTAAAAAATCCAATTAATTTTCCTTGCAGTATCACGGTGGCACAAATTTTGGTCGTACAGTAGGAGGGCCTTTCATCACAACGAGCTATGATTATGATGCACCTATAGATGAATATGGTATGTTACATTTGGCATGAGATGGTACTTCTTGAAGTAAAAAATACCATCTGGCTACTAGCATTTTTTTTTCACTAACAAATTTAATCACTTTCTGAAATAATCTATTTAAATCAAATATCTATAATTCTTTTATACTATCTACCAATGCAAACCCATACTAAGAGCCTCATCAATATGCAAATGACTAACTATAAATGTTATACATCATGCATCTACAAAACAGTACATTAACAATGGACATAATTTTATTACAAATCAGTTCACGAGGATAGACCAGCACTATAGATGAATCCATTTTTCCACAATTTTGAAGAGCATGTGAACTTCTAAGTAGAATTAATTTCGTGGAATAATCACTTAGAATATGATTTAAGTCAGCAATTTAAACTACTGTTACAAGACTCAGACTCACCCAAGACTTGGCAAGCTGATTCTTGACTTGAACCCAAACTCGATGCCCAGACTTGACAAGCTGATTTCGGACTTGACACCCATACTTGGAAAATTGAAAAACCCATGAAATCCAGAGATTTTTAAGGATTTAAAACTTGTTTCATGCATCCTTTAATAAAAAAAGCATAATGACACAATAAACTCATCAAATAGAAGCTACTTCGATCACATACACAAGTATACATCGATCACATAAGTATAAACCATGGTTCCATGGAGTTACTTGATGGAGGGATGTGGGGACAGGTTTGAAGATGGGGGGGCCAAGGGCCCAAGTTTGGGGACAGCGGGGGAACAACGACAGGGCAATGGTGCTAAAATAGATATAGTACTTGAAAAATAATCCTAAATGATAAAAAAAGATGTGTATAAGAGATACAAATGAAACTTTGGCAAAGTAGTAAAACTTAGAAACTACTAAACTTTGAAGTGAGCATTAATAATTTATCATTGAGCCTACAGTTGCAGTTTTCAGACTTTGTCAAATGCTGTTTGAACCTGTTGTATGAACTGGGATGTTATAGCATTGTTCTACAGGTCTGAGTACATCTGCTATGTCTGCTGATTGATGTTATTGAGTGCTGGATAATCTTCTGCAGTTGGAAATGTACAAAAGGTCAGGCTATGTTATTATCTTCTCTGTATTGTATTTCTCATTTAATATCAGACTTAATATTGCAGCATTGAAGGCCTGAGATTATTTGCAAATCTTGAACTTATTGTGTTCATTATTACTTTAAAGCATATCTTGTGCTTTTTTTCTGTTATGTATGTCACTTCCATATACAACGATCAGCAAAAACAATGAATCTGAAACCCTAACCTCCTTGCAAGTAAACTGTTTGACAAAATAACTCAGTTGGAAAGGGTGAAAAATTTGGGATGAAATCCACTGGGGATTTTACATCCATGTATTCCTCATGATAAGGATGCATTAGTCTCACTAGTACAAAGTTTCAATATTTTCCTTCCTACCCACTCAAAAGTCTCGACACTAAAAAACATATTAATTTAATCCATGAGAATTCACCCATATATCTACAAAACGATAAGGTTGGGATAGATTAGAGACCCCCAAATTTTAGGCTTGTTTTCTAACTTTCTTCATGTAACCAATGTTATGTTTGACTATAATTTCAACACACTAAACTCAAGCCTTCAACAAGGCTCCTACCCCATCTATTACCATCTTAATACATGTTAAGTAGAAACAATTTACAAAACAATTTGTGTGTTGTTTAGATGAATAAATGTTATACAAAAATTTTAGTAAAATCAGTTTTAAGTGTATTTCTTATAGTTGCTGGGAAACTCCATTATGGGAACAAGACAACGTACTAGTCTCTGTACCAAAAAATTTCGGTGAATCATTTACATATAAAATAGCCGTCTCCTTATTCATTTAACTCATGTACCCTAATTTGATTGGCATCCCCGTCCCCGTACTTGTACCAGTACCCTGCGTCTCCCGACAACTATGGTATTTCTATTAAAATCACATTTCCATAACTTTGGATGATTTGCCTAACTTATTTCAAAACCCCTATTTTGCATGAGTTCAGAGGATGATAGAAAAGGATATCATAGTTTAGAATAGGAAGCCAAATGTTACCATGTTTAAGTCTCCAATGATTTACTTTCAGCAATGATTGGGGTACATAAGCTAGCATGTCATAGTGAGATTTTGTCAAATAGTTCATGGGTATTGTTTATCTTCACTGTGCGCACTTAAATCCATCACAGTAGTGTCAAATTGAACTCCAAACATAAGGGATTTAAGTGGATTTTACAGAATAATATGTATTGGGTTGGCTGCACTAAAAGCTCAAGCTATTTTGCTATGGCAATTGCTAAACCACCCTTTTATTTTTAATATTCTTACTTGCCCATCCTTGTTGCTGGAGTTCTCGTTTTGGTCAAAATAATTTCAAAGGAACAATTGTTGGGCATCCATTCCTTGAGGTATGTTAATATTTCATTCTTCCTATGCTGTGAAGAATAGGAAGGTGTGACTTAGGTACTCCTAATCGTTGGAAAGATGTGATAGCCACGTAGAGTGGAGAATCTGCAATTGTCTTAACTAAACGCCACCAGGATCTAAGCTCTATCCTTATAAATAGGTGAATAAGAAACCCAGTATGCAGATCAATCAATGTGCAATGTGCATATGGAGTTTCCTATTACTAAGGCATAGGGGTGAGGGTTTTTAGAGTAAATAGCTATTTCATTCTACATATAACTTGTTACATTACATTTAATAGCAGCTTGATGCCCAGATATAGTGAAATATATCTCAATGAGTACCCAAGTCTGAGATTAATATATGAGAACAGCAATAGAAGGGTTAAAACTTCCTTTGAGTACTCACCTGGTATTCCAGCATCTGAGTTTTAGCCCCCAGCATCTCTACAGCTTTGAAAGCTCCTGCTCATGCCCTGCTGTCTGTCGTTTTTCTTTAACCTTTTTCTTCATTTTATTGACCTTTTTATAACAACATTTATTTATGCTCTCTCCAAGCTCCTGCAGCCACACAGCTTCTGTCATTTCACAATAATCTTTCCCCTTCTCCTCTACCGTGCCTGAATAAAAAATATGCACAGGGAGCTCTTATAAAATTGCTACCATCCTAACGTTAACAGTGCAGATTCATTCCAGAATTATATTTTTTTGTTTCTTCGAGCACATTTTGCTGAGTTTTTGGAGTCCATATAAAATGCCCTTGCATTATGCTCCACAAGGGATTTATTTTCTAGCTGCCAGGTTTTTTTGAATTTCTTACCATAACTTCCTTTTTACGTATGGTTTGTAGTTTTTTTTTTATTTGTAAACGCTTTTGATTGGAGCTATGAACCAATGAGGCCACATCGGAGGATCTCATCCCCATCATTCTACTCCTCTTCCTCCTTGACTCCTTTTCTTCTCTTCCCCTCCTTGCTTTCCTCTCCTATCTCCCTCCACCTCCTCCTCATTCTCCTCCATCTCTTCTTCTTTCCCCTATTCTCTTCCTCTTTCTCTCCTCCACCTTACTCCTCCACCTCATATCCTCCTCACTTCCTCTTCCTCTCCTTCGTCTAATCTCCTCCATCTCTTCGTTTCACCCCCGCCTCTCGACCTCCATCCACCTTCCACCAAGCTTCTCCTTGCCAACCTATCTACCTTTCTCCTCAAATCTCCGCCATTTGTTGTCGCCTCTTTCTCCCCGCATCCACTACTCCTTCTCCACACCATCTCTCCCTTCGCCTAGGCTCCTCCATCTCTACATAGCCACCTTTGATGGACCTCCTCCTGCCAATGTCCAGCATGTTGAAAACGAAAGGCGCCGACTCAATTGCATCTAATTATATTTAATATGGAAGTCTCCACCACCAAATACCACCGAACAATACAGTCAGGTCAATATGAATATTTAAGATAGAAGCTTTTGTCTGCCGACAGTCTCTTCTCCTCCATTCATTTTTTATACATGTTTTTTTTTTAGAGCAAAGTGTATTTTTGGAGAATTCCAAGACCTCTATTTATAGAGGCATGTGTAATCATTTTTAAAGAAAACAGAAATAAAATAAAGTTTTGTTTATGGATGCAGCAGGTGGAAAGATTTCTTGGGTCTTCTCTTATATGTATTGTTGTGTGTGCTCATAGTCTTTTATATTTTCCTTTGTATTCTCTATATCTTGTATGCTCTGTTCTTGTTGTTTTGTGTGCTCTATTCATTCTATTCTTTTGCAGATTTCTTTTATATTGTTGATAACAAGGAAAAAGATTTCTCAATGACAACTTACCCAACAACTGGTATCAAAGCTAGGTTGTTGGAATTTTTGGTGTGTGTGAAGCTTCGTTGAGCAACCATGGAGGCAGCAGCAGTGGGCGATATGGAGAAGTTGAACAGGGCTAATTTTGCTCTATGGAAATCCCAAATGGAAGATATACTAATTCTGAAAGATCAATATTTTCCAATAGGGGGAATAGCAAAGAAACCCACAACGATGGCCGATGAAGATTGGAACAAGTTGGATAGAAAGGCCATTGCAACCATCTGTCAATATCTGGCTAAAAATGTGTATTTTAATGTGGCTAGAGAGAAGACAGCAGCAAATCTGTGGAAAAAGCTACATGATCTGTATGAGAAAAACACAGCTTCAAATAAGGTTTTCTTATTGAAGAAATTATATAATCTTAAGATGAAAGAGGGTGCTACAGTTGCAAAACATTTAAATGAATTTAATATCATTACTAGTCAGCTTTCCTTAGTTAAAATTGTTTTGGATGATGAAATTAGAGCTATTTTACTAATGTGTTCTATGCCAGATAGTTGGGGAAATTTGATTTTCGCTATGAGAACTTCAGTACCTGTAGGAACCCTAAAGTTTGATGATGTCAGCAACAACATAATGAATGAGGAGCTACAACGAAAGTCAATTGTGGAAAACTAGGGAGGAGAAGCTCTAGCTCTAGCTGATCGTGGTAGGAGGATTGATCGAGGCTATCAAGGACGCTCAAGATCAAGAGGTCAATCCAAATAAAAAAGGAGCAGGATCACTTGTTATCATTGTGGAAAGTCGGGGCACATGAAGAGAGAGTGTCGAGTCTGGAAGCGAAGCCGAAAAGATCAAAATCAGAAGCCAACTAGCACAAATGAAGGTGAGACCATTGCTATAGCTATAGATGGAGATGTTTTACAATTACTTACTATTTTAGTAGAAGATGTCTGCTTGAATAACTCTAGCAATAGCTTTGATTGGATCCTTGATTCTGGGGCATCTCACCATGTAACTCCATACAAAGAGAATTTTGTTACATATAATACTGGTGATTATGGTAGAGTGCATTTGGGAAATAATCATTTTTGCAGCATTGTTGGAGTAGGAGATGTCAGGATCAAGACGAAGGAAGGACAAGATATCCTACTGAAAGACGTTAGGCATGTACTAGAAATGTGCATGAGCCTGATCTCTATGGGACGATTGGATGATGAAGGCTATTTTATAACCTTTGAAAAAGGTGGCTGGAAAATAAGCAAAGGAGCATTGGTCGTGGCTAAAGGACCCAAGACCAGGACTTTGTATACATTGACGACAATGATAGAAAGATCAGATATAGTTGTTGTTGCAAAAGAAAGAAACTCAACAGATCTATGAATAGGCGCTTGGGTCATATGAGTGAGAAGGGCCTAAAAATCCTCATGGGAAAAAATTTGCTACCAGGTTTGAAGTCTGATAATCTTGATCTTTGTGAGAATTGTATCTATTAGAATTGATTCACTCGGATGTATTTTGGCCTATTAATATTAAATCATTAGGAGGAGCATCATACTTTGTAACATTCATAGATGATGCATCTAGAAAGGTTTGGGCCTACCCCATGAAAAGCAACGATGATGTATTTGGGATATTTCAAAAGTTTCATGTTGTTGTTGAAAGAGAAACTAACAAATTGCTCAAGTGCTTGAAGACAGATAATGGTGGAGAATACTACTCAAATGCATTCAAGGAATATTGTAACAGGTTTGGAATTAAGCATGAGAAGACTATCCCTGGTACTCCTCAACAAAATGGTGTTGCAGAAAGGATGAATCGCACTATCATGGAGAAGGTGAGGAGGATGTTGTCAAATTTCGGTTTAGAAAAGCATTTTTGGGAAAAAGCAGTGAGGACAACCTGTTATCTCATAAATCGATCTCCTACTACAGCCCTGGATGGCGGCATTCCTAAAGAAGTTTGGATTGGTAAGAAGGTGAATTATTCTCACTTGAAAATCTTTGGATGTGAAGCATTTGTGCATATTCCCAAAGAGAATAGAACTAAGCTAGATGATAAATCTATGAAATACATTTTCTTGGGATATGCGGATGGTGAATTTGGTTATCGTTTATGGGATCAGTTAAACATAAGATTATTAGAAGGAATGTTATATTTAATGAGTTAGAGATGTTTAAGAGGACTATAGGTAGTTTGGAGGTTAAGAAAATTGTTGACAGGTTTGAAGAACAACAAGAAAATATCCCACCAATGCAAGAAAATGATTTGCAAGATCAAGAGTATGATGAACAACAAGAGGAGAATGTGGAACAACAACAACAACAAGAAACCTTGCAGGAGCCTTTACAAGAGATTCAACCTGAAAACACAACACCACAGTTGGTTCGCAGATCCTCTAGGCCTCGTAAGCCTTCACAAAGGTATACACCCTCGGACTATATTTTTCTAACTGATGAAGGTGAACCTAATGCTTTTTCACGAAGCTTGTAAAGATGAGCATAGCAAAGAATGGAAGAAAGCGATGGAGGAAGAAATGAACTCATTGCTAGAAAAAAGAACTTTGGAGTTGGTAAAGCTTCCAAAAGGAAGGAAAGCACTACAAAACAAATGGGTGTACAAGATCAAGCATGTGGGTGACGAGAAGAAGAAGAGATACAAAGTAAGGTTGGTAGTGAAGGGATTTGCTCAAAAAGAAGGTATTGACTTCACTAAAATATTTTCACCTGTTGTTAAAATGTCATCCATTAGAGTCATTCTTGGTCTTACTGCTGCTTTAGACTTGGAGTGTGAACAATTAGATGTAAAGACAACCTTTCTTCATGGAAATTTGGAAGAGGAGATTTACATGGAGCAGCCAGAAGGATTCAAAATAAAAGGTAAAGAGAACCTGGTTTGCAGGTTGAAGAAGAGTCTCTATGGGTTGAAACAAGCACCTCGCCAATGGTATAAGAAATTTGATTCATTTATGTTGGAGCATGGTTTTAATAGACAAGAGGCTGATCATTGTGTCTACATCAAGTTATATGATTAGGGAAATTTCATTATAATACTGTTATATGTGGATGATATGTCAGTTGTTGGATAGGATAAGAATATGATTAACAGGTTAAAGAAGGATTTGGGCAGTCAATTTGCAATGAAGGATTTGGGTCCAACACAACAAATATTAGTCATGAAGACATTTGTGACAAAAAGAAGAAAAACTTGTGGCTGTCACAAGAAAAATATATTGAAAAGGTGTTAGACAGATTTAATATGAAGGATGCCAAGCCAGTTGGTACACCTCTTGCTTCTCAGTTCAAATTGAGTGTCGATTTATACCCTTGTGATGACAAGGAGAAGGATGAAATGAAAAAGATTCCTTATGCTTCAGCAGTTGGTAGCTTGATGTATGCCATGGTATCCACTCGTCCGGATATTGCACATTCAGTGGGAGTAGTGAGCAGGTTCCTTGCAAATCCGGGCAAACAATATTGGCAAGCAGTAAAATGGATTTTCAGGTATCTCAAGGGTACTAGTCATTACTGTTTATGTTTTGGGAATTTTGATATGGTGCTTGAAGGATTTACAAATGCAGATATGGCTGGAGACCTGGACACCAGAAAGTCCACCACTGGTTATGTGTATACATTTGTAGGTGCTGCGGTATCTTGGGTATCCAAGCTACAACGAATAGTATCTCTCTCCAGTACAAAGGCAGAGTATATAGCTGCAACAAAAGCTTGCAAAGAGATGTTATGGATGCAACGATTCTTAGGAGAGCTAGGAATAAAACAAGACAAGTATGTTCTATATTGTGACAGTCAGAGTGCCATTCACATGGTGAAAAATCCAGCCTTTCACTCACGAACCAAACATATTGACTTGAGGTGTCACTGGATTCGGCAGGTGTTGGAGGAAGGACAGTTATCTTTGGAAAAGATCCATACAGATAAGAACCCCGCTGATATGCTCACTAAAATTCTGCCAAGAGAAAAACATGAACTATGTAGAGACATGGTAGGCCTGGGGGTGACTTGATGCTTACAGCTTATTCAAAACCCTTCATTTGCTTTAAGTGGGAGAATGTTGAAAACGCGATAAAGAAAATAAAGGCGCCGACTCAATTGCATCTAACTATATTTAATATGGAAGTCTCTACCATCAAATACCACTGAACAATATAGTCAAGTCAATATGAATATTTAAGATAGAAGCTTTTGTCTGCCGACAGTCTCTTCTCCTCCATTCATTTTTTATACATGTTTTTTTTTTTAGAGTAAAGTGTATTTCTGGAGAATTCCAAGACCTCTATTTATAGAGGCATGTGTAATCATTTTTAAAGAAAACAGAAAGAAAATAAAGTTTTGTTTATGGAGGCAGCAGCTGGAAATATTTCTTGGGTCTTCTCTTATATGTATTGTTGTGTGTGGTCATAGTCTTTTATATTTTCCTCTGTATTCTCTATATCTTGTATGCTCTGTTCTTGCTGTTTTGTGTGCTTTGTTCATTCTATTCTTTTGCAGATTTCTTTTATATTGCTGATAACAGGGCAAAAGCTTTCTCAATGACAGCTTACCCAACACAGCACACACGTCAAAAATTCTACCACGCCTTCACCGAGCAGCCTAGACTGCAAGCTCCATCAATCATCCAAGCACCCACACATCCATGGGATTCAAACTCTTGAGATAGTGTATCAACTGTGGAGCAACTTACCATTGCACTGTAGGGTCATCCCCACGTATGGTTTGTAGCTTTATTTTGTTTATATTTTATCAAAAACTAGTATAAGGTTGGGGATTAATCTATTAATAAGATAATTATAACATATTTAATAGTAAATATCATATAATATCAAAAGATGTTTAAAATGTAGATTATTACTATAATGATAATATATATACATTTATAATTATCAATTAGAGTTATTAAATAGATATATTTAAGGGATCTTCCATATAAACTAGCAAGATGTCCAAACTCAAATCAATTAGATGATCGGAACTAGGGTTAAGTGTTATTTTGCTTACAAAGTACTTACAATTGGTCAAATCTCAACCTGGACTGAGCATACACTTAAGCAGTTGAAGGAGCAGTTTGGTCTTATAATCTCTCTCAAAGGTTTAACTAGATGAAATCATAATTGACATGATAATTCCATGGTGCATGTTAAGTAAAATAAATTAAGTTCTCAATTGATAAGTGTCCCCTCTAATCTTCATTACATAGGGACTGAGGGTTTCTTAGAAGTTGGTTTTGTGGAGATGTGACACTTGATTATATTTCAATCTTCATGATACAAGAAGAGAAAATACTTATTCTGGTCTACATATAAACTTTGGAAACAATGCATTAGCTTATCTGTTCAGAATTCGATTAAGAACCTGCTTTTAAGTTCCCTGGTGTCTGTGGGATCAATATAGAGCAGTTGAAATAGAAAAACTATTGTCAAATGAAACGCAGAATGTTGGATTCTTATTTATTCTTAATAATGTGTATTGTTTGGAATTTTGAATTTTTTTAAATTTTCAGCACTCCGAAAGACCTGTTAAATTTTACCTGTCAGTTTTAACTCTTTCTGGCAGGGCTTATCAGGAAGCCAAAGTGGGGACACCTGAGGGATTTACATAAGGCTATAAAGCTCTGTGAACCTGCTTTAGTTAGTGGTGATCCTGTTGTGAAATCCCTAGGAAAAAACAAGAAGGTATATTTTGACATTTTGACTTTGTTGTGAGACTGCTTTAATTTCAGTTCCCATTGTAACAGAAAAATACTTTTGACTTCTTATTTTGCTAAAGATGAGATTGTTATTATGAGATAGAACAATCTGACAGCACTGTCATTTCAGTCTTATGTATATTCTGCAGGGCCTGGAAATTGCGCTGCATTCCTTGCAAACTTTGATGAAAAGTCTGATGCAACAATCATATTTAACAATAAACATTATAACATACCTGCTTGGTCTGTCAGCATTCTCCCTGATTGTAGGAGTGTGGTGTTCAACACTGCAAAGGTAATAGCTGATTTCTTTAAAATATTACTGCTATTATACATGTTTGCTATGTAATTCAGTTGATTCCTTAATTTAGTTTACACTCTACCCCATGATCATACAACTTATTAAATAAAGCTAATATATACAAATCCACATCATTCAAATGCTTTTTGTTTTTGAACTACAATCTGTGGGTTGTGTATGAGCAACGGACAGCAAGTTGAAATTAAACAGAACAATGAAAATGTTTTGGCCTTTTCTTAAAACTGAACTACTCAAGGTAGCGGAAGAGTCAAGGAAAATTTAAAGATGCTAAAAATGCTTAATGTCACCCCTCTTTCCTGATTCCTAAACAATCAAAATCAAATGAAATCTCCCATTTTCAATCAATTCTCTTATGGAACACTGTCATACAAAATCATTACCATAATCCTTGCTACAGAATCAAGCATCTTATCTTAAAACCCACTTGCCCCTCCCAACCTGCCTTCATTTAAGGGAAACAAATTACTGACAATATGATAATGGTGCAAGAAATACTTCATTTTCTCAAAACAAAATCAAAGCTAAGATTTCTTATTAACCTTGATATTGCCAAAGATTTGTTAAAAAGCAATTGGACGCCAGTCTTTATTTCTCTTCAATATTTTGACAACAATTTTGTCTCTTGGGTTTCAGTTGCATAACTTCCTTCTCTTTTAAAATCTTACTGCATGACACCCTTGGCTACCATTCAGTTCCTTGAGATGAATACACGAAGGGCATCTTCTCAGTTCATATTTTTTCATTCTCACTAGACAAATGAGAACCTTTTTAGGGTAATAGACAAAAAATCAGAAACAAGGAAAAATATATGAAATCCGAGCAAGCTTCCAATGTCAGAAGAATTACTATCTTTCAATTTGTTAATGATACATTTATGACCACTTCTGTCCTTAAATACAAAGCATAAACTCAGTCATTGGGCCAAGTCATCAACGACAATAAATCTTGCATTTTTCTTTCCAATGTTAAAAGCAAGAAAAAGAATGCTCAAGAACATTCTCAATTTTAGGGAGCAAAAAATACCTACTACCAACTTTGGGCTCTCCTTATAGTGGAAATAGAACTCTTTTGACAAGGACTTGGTTTTTGCTAGAACTCAAAACAATATATAATGCTCTACTAACAGTTTGCTGTCACTAACTGGAAAAAGATAATTCAAATTGTTTTGTAGGGTATACCAGCCTATTTTCTATCTCTACTCCCTCTACTGAGGTCGTTGGCACTTCAAATTGCAAAACTCCAGAGAAAATTGCTTGGTGTGGAACTGAGTACAAACACCATATTTCTCTCATGAGCAGTACTAAGATTACTACCCTTATGGAAGCAGGTGGCCTAAACATCAGAGAAGCTGGTGACTTCAACCTTTCTTTTGGTGTGAAAACTTCCTGGTTTCTCATCGACCATTCCACCAACCTTTGGTGTAGCATCATCCTACACAAGTATAAACTATCTACTAAAGAACCGAAATTCTTTCTTCATTGGCAATGGCCATTAAACTTCTCTTCAACAATAATTTTCTTAAGGAAAGGAGTTAACGCAATAATGGAACACATCTCCTGGAAAAATAGGCAATGACATCAGCACCTATTTCTAGAATACTAATAGTATTTGGTAATTCTTTGTCCTCTATCAGACTTCCAGCTTGAAGACTTGCAAAACTTTGAAATCACTAGGGGATTAGAAAAGGTGTTAAATTTCAGAATTACAAACACACACTACCTCTCTCAGGCCTGGAATGAGAACAAAAATCAACTCCATAGGAAATGAATGGCCTGAAAAAATCAGAGTTCTATTGGAAGAACTTTCAAACAGAATGCTAATTACCACAGTGAAAAGAGATAGACTAATTTGGCTGCATCAAACCTAAGGGAGATGCAGTCTATTTAGTCCACAAAGTTTTTAATCTTCCAAATAGGCCTCTCTCCAACCTCACAGTGGCTTGTTGTGCATAACAAAATCCTCGCCATTTATATCCTTCAAAATAAGGGATGGCAAGGACCAAATTGGTGCCCCTTCCAAAAAAGTTATAGAGATTCTCCATCATCTCATTTTGAATTGTGAATTTGGAAAGAAATATTGGCCTCTAACTGCTACAATAATGTTTTCAAATTCAAATTTCAATATAAAATCTTAATGACTAAGTGGGCAGCAAGAAAAACAAATCAGAAGCACCTCAATCTTCTGTACTGGATAGTTCCTCCCATCACTGCATGGAGCATATGGAAGAAAAAAGAAAATTCTTTGTTCAACAACCCTTTCTTAAGATCTACGGAATGCATCAATATTATGTCTTGAGAAGTTTGGCAAACATGGATGATAGATAAGACAAAATGGATTCATAGCAGCCCCAAAAATCCATGATGGATCTCCAAATTTTCCCAAAAGTAGAAGCTTTGTATTAGGTATATACACAATAATTTACATTATGCCATTTTAAGAATGGTATTTCCCCTCCATATCCAAGTGAAACTCAGTTTTGGTAGGCTGCTAGGGATAAATTTTGACAAGTGGCTAGACAGGGCATCTAACAAGATGCCAGCAGAACTCTTCTCTTCAAGTAACACAAGTAGTAGGCATCAACACCAAAAACTTTGATAAGTAGGAGGTATTTTCCACAACATGTCAAATTAATATTGCTGTGAGGATTCAACCATGTAGTTTCGAGTCAAACTCATTGACCCATGTTTCATGAGTAGTGGCTTACAAGAACCCATCTCTCATGATAATGAATGGTCCGCTTAGCACTCATTGCATCTAGGTGATGCTTGCAGAGGTGAAGCATTGGGCCTTCCCGGGAGGTCACCCATCCCAATACTACTCTAGCTCAAGCACGCTTAACCACAAAGTTTTCTGTAAGGTTAAGCCCACTTAGCATGCAACCCCATTTGCAAAACCTTCAGCAAGTGTTGTGCCTTATGAACCATTCATTATAGAGCCCCTTTAGCTCATCAAAGGTATTTTCCACAGCGTGTCAAATTAATATTACTATCAAGCTTCAACCATGTATTTTTGAGTCAAACTCATTGACCCATGTTTAAACCCTCAACTCTTCTCAACTCTTCCTACAATGCAATGATCTGTCTCTAGAGGGCTCTGAAACCCTCGTCTGCCAAAGCATTTCTCCCACCAACATTTCTGGCACCACCACGCCTACCGCACATCACTCTTGGAGGCATCTTGTCCTCGAACCCACAACCACAGTCCTGGTGCAAACTGCCTCACAATCGGCAAGTTGTCCACACGCTCTGGAACAACCCGCTCTGCTACCACTTGATGAGGGTCACAACCTGAGACTCAGAAAAAGAACACCAATAGTTACGATCACAAAATGATTATTTATTTATTTGCAATATGTTCTCATTACAGAGAAATTACATTCCAGAGGACTAAATCCTCACAGGCTGCAATACATGCAACCTTACTGCTTCTAAAAAGCAAATCCCCTTTTCCCCAATACAATATTCTCTTTTTCCCCCCAATACCTGAGAATTTCCAAAATGAATCCTAAATAGCCTTTTTTCCGACTTGGAGCCAAAAATACAATTTGACATTTTAATGTGGGCGGTTGGGTGCAAAAATTTGAATTTTGAAATTCAGAAATTGAGTCCTAATTCAAAAATTGGCAATTTTCCAAAAATTGACCATCTTTCGAAAGCCATAACTTTTGATCCGAGAATCCGTTTGATGAACCGTTTGAATTGTTGGAAAGGTATCGGAGTGTAGAATGCGCTAAGAACCACCTCCGCTGGTTTTGACGATTTAGTGCCTCAAACTAGACTCGAAAGAGTTTTCAAGGCAATTTTGGGAAACTAAAACTTGAATAAATTTCAAACTGAGAATGATCTTGGCCTGATTCTTTTGCCAAAGTGTCTATTTTTCTGTCTTGAATCTTCACATAAATTTTTGCCTCCTCACGCCTTCAAATTCATATTTGCTAAAAATAGCAGTTTGACAAAAAAAGCAAAAAAACAGTTTTGAAAGTTGGAAATTTTTATTCGACGAAAAGGGTATCTAGAAATGCAAAAACATCTACAAAAAGCTAAAATAAAGGAAAAATATTTTTGGGTGATGCAGGATTGCCCTTACACCACTGGATGCTCTTGTATCAATATCCAAAGAACCAACCTCTCAACCTGCATTAGAAGCCTCAATGGGAGGATCAACAACCTCTAATTGCACTTCACAAACTATCTAAACTGAAACCCTTATTCTCCAACCACTATCAAGTTGTAATTACTTAACTTCAAGCCCAAATGGATAATTCCCAACTTGAAAGCAAGGTCAAAAAAGTGCCATGTAATGAAATAACTTGCATAATAGAAGATATAATATGAAATGTGCTGAAAATACTTGATAATAGCTAAGAATAACATGCCACTTCTAGGGGGGAAACCTCCAAATATCTCCAATGACACAATTCACAATCTAATGATCAAACAAGACTCACTATCTCATAAATATACCTTAATTATGCTTAGGATATCACCTAGGCCAACCTAGATAACCCTATAGAAGCCTTAGGCCGATCTAAATAGCTAAATAACAATATAATAATGATAATATGAATTAATTAAGAGTTAAGGTAGCTACAAGCCGACTACTCATAACCTATGTATACTCTAATATTGAGGGTGTAGCATGCCCCCCTTCTTTAGAGAAGCATTGTCCTCAATGCTAATCAAGTGTGGATGCTTCTGAATGAACTCTTCATCCTCTCGTGTGGCATCTTCAATTGGTAAATTTTTCCATTGGATAAGATACTTAGTGAGTGTTTTAGTTTTTAGCTTCTTTGTGCATGTCTAACAAATGAACTCTGGTTCCAATATGATTCCTCCTTCATCAAGCTCTGGTAATATTTTTTGAGTAGGGATATTATGCCCAATTGCCTTCTTCAAATAGGAAACATGAAAAACTAGATGTATCTCTATTGTTGGTGGAAAATCAAGCTTATAAGCAACACTACCTATCTTTTGCATGATTTGGTATGGGCCATAATATTTTGGGGACAACTTGTTCTTTGTTTGTTTCTTCAATAACATTTTCTTGTAAGGTTGCAATCTCACAGAAACCCAATCCCCAACTTTAAAACTTATTTCACTACGGTGTTGGTCTGCTTGTTGCTTCATTCTATTTTATGCCATGGCTAGATTCTCGTTGAGTCCCGAAAGTACTTGTTGTTCATGAAGCGTGTGGTTCTCCACGGCCTAAACTCTAGGTGACACCTTAAATGATGATGTGATGGAAGGAGGCTGATATCCATATAGTGCCATAAATAGAGACATTCTTTATGAACTATGAAAGGAAGTGTTGTACCACCATTCTGATAGTGGTAGCCAATCTACCCATTGAGATTGCTTATCTGAAGTGAAGCATTGTAGATAGCCTTGCAAACACTTATTAACAACCTCAATTTTCCCATCAAATTGAGGATTCTATGAAGAACTAAGAGCTAATTGAGTACCCAAACATGAGAATAAATCTATCCAAAAGTGACTACTAAACATAGGATCATGGTCACTGACAATAACCTTAGGTGTACCATGTAGCTTTTGTATATTATCCAAGAAATATTTTACCACTATACTTGTTGTAAAGGATGTGATAATGCAATGAAATGTGCATATTTAGTGAGGCGATCCACAACCGCCATGATGCCATTCTTACCTTGAGAACTTGGAATCCCTATGATGAATTCCATGGAGACATCTTCCCAATGTTGGCTAGGAATAACTAAGGCCTGCAAGAGACCAATTGTCTTAATTGTCTTGCCTTTATTTCTCTGGAAAACCAAACATTTAGCCACAAATTTTTGAGCATCACCTTTTAGCCCTTCCCAAAAGAAATATCTCTTGAGTCAATGATAAGTCTTCAAAAATATTGAATGACCACCCACTAGAGACTCATGAAGCTCTATGAGAATATTTTGTTTGAGAGTGGAATTCTTGCAAAGATACAATCGTTCTTTATACCAAAAAGCATCTCCCTTCCAACAAAACGTATCTGAACTATTGTGATCACTCTATAACTAATGAATGAAATTACTTGTAGCAACATCATTCAGCCACTCTACTTTGGATTTTGCTACCCAATCTTCTTTTAATATTGAAATGGGACACAATAAAACTTCATTCTTCTCATCCTTCCTAGATAGTGAATTTAACACAATATATCCCTTCCCTTTCTTATATACAATCTCAAATTCATATTCCAACATCTTAGTAACCCATTTTTTATCTCTTCAAAAGATATTTTTTGTTCCAAAAGATATTTTATACTATCATGATTTGTCTTAACTTTGAAGCGTCTACCCATTAGATAAGGTCTCCATTGTTTTTTTGCATGAAGAATAGATAGCATTTCCTTCTCATGAATAGGTTTGAGTTTATTCTTGCCCTTTAATTAACGACTCTCAAAAGAAATGGATCGACCCCCCTGCATGAGAAGTGCTCCTATAACATTTCCCAAAGCATCACTTTCCACAATAAAATCCTTGGTGAATTTTGGAGCGGCAAGCATTGTTATTGTACACATAACCTCCTTCAATCTCTCAAATGTTGCATTAGTGGACTCGTTCCAATGAAAATAATCCTTCTTCAATAAAGTTGTGAAGGGTGATGCTATATGGCCATAATTCTTCACAAATATTCTATAGTATCCTACTATCCAGTCAATCCCAAGAAGCCCCTCAATTTTTTAATGGTTTTTGGAATAGGCCATTCCATGATTGTTAGGGTCCACCTTTACTCCATGTGAAACTATGTGTTTGAAGTACTCTACCTTGTTGAGACCAAAAGCACACTTGGATGGATTAGCATAGAGTTGATGATCTTTGAGAACTTGTAATGTTTGATCTACATGATGCAAGTTTCCCATTTCTCGCTATAAATCAGTATATTGTCAAAGAAAACTAATACAAACTTCCTCAAAAAATTATTAAAGATAGAGTTCAATGAACTTTGAAATGTAGATGGTGCATTGATAAAAGATCAAATGGCATCATCGAAATTCATAATGACCCTCTTGAGTCCTAAATGTTGTCTTAGAAACATTTTCTTCCTTAATTCGAATTTGGTGATAACTTGATCTAAGATCTAACTTTGTAAAATACATAGATCCATTCAATTCATCTAGCAAATTAGCAATGGCTAGAATAGGAAATTTATCTTTGATGGTGTACATGTTGAGCACTCTATAGTCTAGGCACATGTGCCAAGTTTCATCCTTCTTATGCACCATCACTGCAAGCAAGGAGTAAGAACTTTTGCTATGCCTGGTAATTCTAGCCTCTAGCATCTCTTAAACAATCTTTTCAATCTCACTTTTTTGTATATATGGGTGCCTGTAAGGCCTGATGTTGGGTGGTTGGCTCCTTGGCACTAGTTGTATGGCATGATCATGATCCCTCTTAGGAGGAATTTCTTTAGGCATGTCTCCAAAAACCATTGAATGGCGATCTATAATTGCTTGTAAATTGGGATGGGTAGGAGCATTGGATTGATAGGCTTCTAATGAACATAATTAGGCTACAAATCCCTTAGCTTCTTTCTTAAGCAACTTTTACATTTGATGAGAGCTTACCATCTATGGGGACTTTGCACACAACCCCCTTACCTCCACTATATTTCCTTTTGATTGAAATCTCATGAATAGCTCCTTGAAGTTCATCTCAATTGTTCCCAAAGTAGTAAGCCATTGTACTCCCAAAACAATATCTGCTACACCCATGGAGACAGAAAAAAATGGGCTATCAAGATGATAATCTCCCATGGATAATTTAACATTGTGGTATTTCCCGAATAAACTAATAGTACTGCCATCTACAATTGAAACCTGAAACTCTGGAGTTGGATATATAAAACAGTTTAGACAAGTAGCCAACTTTTCATTGATGAAATTATGAGGACTACCTAAGTCTATTAATACCAAACTACTCTTTGTGCCAATATTGGCATGGTGTGATGGTTTAAAGGTGGCATTGTTGTTCTTGCCACCAAGTTTCAAAACCCATTGGAGTGGTATTGTTGAGTGGTTGTATTGGGGATGCCCCCCATTTGTGACCACACCGGTTCATAGCTCTAGGTCAAAAGCGTTTACCCCTTGAATAAAAAAAAAGAACCGTTACTCTATGCTTCTTTAAGAAACTCACTACCTTGAGAGTTTGTGGTGTGGTAAAACTTGAGAGTGCACAACAAGAAATGATTGGTTGGGAATCTTGTGATTCCTCATTTGATTTCCTATCACCCTCTAATATTGGTTCCTCCTCTTCTTCCTCACATGGACCTTTAATATAAAACAATTTCTTTTCATTGCATTTACGTCCTCGATTGTATTTTCTATCACAATTGAAACATAACCCTTTTTCACCCCAATCTAGATTTTAGACTTCATGATTTGCTTGATTATTTAGTTTGGCACATGGGATATTTTGTCAAACATAATGCAAGCATATGATATTTTGAGAACTTGTTTCAAAATATCATCAAAGAAAGTTAAATTGCATATTCATTTTTCCATATGAAGTTCATAAACAATTCTTACAAAATTACAAGTGTATTTAGCATTTATACTAACAAGTGTAAATGTGACATACATTCACAAGTGATCAACAATTATTAATCTAACCTGAACATACAGATTTTCTCTCCTCAAATAACACCAATTGAAAATAATCAAGATTTATGGGTAACAATATAAATCTGGAAATGATATTTGTGTGTAGCTTCAGCCAATAATAAGCTAGGTCTGAAACCAAAGTTGCAGGTCTGAAAAACACATTCACAGTTTTGAAACACTTAAATATTTATTTTTTAGCATATACAATTGTAAATTGTTCCTTGATGAAGTGCAGCACCTGATGTAAACCCTTGGACTGACAAGTAATAGAACCGAGTATAAACCTAGTGTTGGTAATAGAACCGACCCCCTACACAATGGACATGCCCAACCCACTATCCACGACTCTTGTGAATAGTTTTGGAGGTAACTCGTGCCCCTAAAAGGTCACAGTTTCTTGCTAGTGGCTCACGTGAATGCTAGGAGGGTCTGCAATAGATTGGCGGCCTCCTTAAGACCTCACGACCAGGCTATAGAAGCATATAGCAATAGATTGAGCTGGTTGTAGCTATCAATTTAATTAAATATGCACTCTTCTTCCATACTTCGACCCCCAAATGAAGACAAATCCTTACCTGAATGTTGTTGCATTACCTAGGAATAGATTTCCAATCGCCTAAGTGTATGAAGCAGATATTCCAACAAACCCTATGCCTAGTTGTCGTATTAAGGCACCAAATCTAAGTGTATTTAGTCACCACTTCTAATCCCTAAAAACCCCTGATTATGTCATCCAACTTTCCTTGTGCATATGCCTTCAAATCTGAACAATGAACTCAGTCTTCAATACTGGATAAAGAATAAATGATGTGATATTTTCAAACCCTTATCGTCTGATCAAACAATCCTTTGAAGCACATGTATAACTCCTAAAATGGAGCTATCAACAAGTAGCCTTGGGAGATATTTCACTCTTGTAGGTTCTCCACGAGGGTTTTTGTCCTCGGTGAAGTTGAGTATTTCTAGACTCTCCAATCCTCCTATAAAACCCTTATCAAAATTTCTTCTCCAACATGAATAATGCAAATGGTCTCACAAATGGTTTTTATACTTCCCCAAACTCTATGCCCAAGTTGGATTTTGAATTTATTTCATTAAGTTTAAATTCTTATTCTCTTTAAACTGGGTGCTCAACTTTATATTATAAAATATCCTTTTTTAAAAGTCACTTAAATACCCCCTTTTTATAAAGTCATTTAAATATATATTAATAACGCATAAAGTTAAATATTTTAATTTTTTATTAGTGATGTTATTAAAGCTTAATACATAGGACTCTGATAAAGCCAAGATAAATCCATGATAGAAATTTGTCATCATGCCAAATATAGAAATATCACTATCCGACCATGCTTGTGACCTCTTGTGACTTACAATAAATAGTAAGTGTGGAAAAAAGTGTCCAAATAAGCTTTAGAAAGCACACAACAAAATCCTTGGAAAACACTGAGTTGGGAAACACCAAATGAGCTCAAAATGTTTACTATCCAAGTCCACAAACGCCCTCAGAGGGCCCCCTAACCACCCTGTTAGTCCACGGGGACCAAGTGATGCACTAACCTTTGCAACTGATAATTGCCTAGGAAAAGTGGACATTACATTTTCTCAATTCTCTTTAATTTGTTGTGGTGTTAATCTAGTAGATTGAGGAAGAGAAGGTGTTGAATATCCTTTCTCTCTCATCCAATTAGCCCCTTTCTCTCTAGGAATCAAATACTTTTCCTTTACCTTGTGTGCTAAAATAAAAGACTCAGATATAGAGCTAGGACTAAACATGCGTACTTCATGTTGAATGTGATCTTTGAGACCACCCAAAAATAAATAGTTCAAGTTCTCCTCTGTAAATGTATCCACTCTTAAGAATAGATTTTGGAATTGTTGAATATAATCCTTGACTAATCGTGTTTGTTGAAGTTTAGCTAGTTGGCTAAAGAAGTTGTTTGTCACACTATTGCTATACTGTGATTGTAGCTCTATAAAAATTGATCATGAGATAGTGAGACCCTTTTTTGTCGATGAGTACAAAGCCATTGATACCAAATGAATTGATCTGTTTTTAGATATAGGGAAGCCATTGTGACGTTATGTCCACTCGGGACTTGATGTACATCAAAAAAAATCTCTATTTGGTTTATCCATGTTAGTGTGTCCTTGTCATCAAATGTGCACATATCCACCTTTGGTATCAAGTTCCCAGATGCCATATGAGTATTAAAATTTGAATCAATTGTAGCTGATCTGGATGGATTCATCTTGGTCGCTTAAGACAACCTTTCTTGGTCCATTTATATAAGCATTTAGCATGCTCTGTATGTTTGATATATCTCATCTTAGGCAAAGTATATCTCCTTGCAGTTGATCCATATCTCCCCTCATCTCCATCTTCAATAATGAAATGTCTTCCTTAACCTTTTTAATTTCCCCATTGGGAGTAATATCCTCAATTATTACCTCGTCCTTATCAAGAGATTTTTTCGATGTGACAACATTCTTTTTGCTTCTTTTTTTGAGGCCCCATCATAATGGAAACCAATAATTTTGCAATAAATCACAAAAATGAAATATAAATACTCTCAAAATTTTACTATAACTTACTAGGGCCAAGATACCACTTACCCATAAAAATCTCCAAGAAATTAGCAAATTTGCAAACTTGAGGGTGAATTTGTTGGAAACCCTAATTTTGCAATAAGCTGCTCAATTCTGCTCTAATTCCTTTGAAATTTATACTATAGATGACTCAATATTTTCTTCAAAAACCCTTTAAAAATTAGGAAAAAATTAGCCAAAATCTAAGAGATGTGTGTTTCACAAAATGGCCTCCAAAATTGAAAAGAAATGCCTCGACTTCATGGTGCCAAGATCATGCTTTGATACCACGTGTAATGCAATAACTTGCACAATAGAAGATATAATATGAAATATACTAAAATTACTTGATAATAGCTGAGAATAATAAGCCGCTTTGAGGGGGAAAAACTCCAAATATCTCCAATGAGAACACAATTTACAATTTGATGATCAAACAAGACTCACTATCTCTTAGATATACCCTACTTATGCCTAGGATATCACCCAAACCGACCTAGTTAACCCTGTAGAAGCCTTAGGCCGATCTAAATAACTAAATAACAATATAACAATGATAATATGGCCTAATTAAGAGTTAAGGTAACCACAAGCCAACTACTCATAACCCTATGTATACTCTAATATTAAGGGTGTAGCATGCCCAAAATCCTTCAAACCCTCATTGCCAACAATCAAAATCCCATCTCCAATGAAAGCTATTTTTTCTTTCTTCCAACACTAGCAAGCTGTAATTGCTTAACTTTAAACCTAAAAGGACAATGTGGGTTTGGATTGAAATTTTCTAGGACAACTATGTGTCTATAGAAATCCAATCCAAGAAACGCATGTGATTTGTGAGGCCACCATATACGAGCTAGTGCTTGTGGATAATATTTTGGAGGAGAAGGAAGGAAGTTCAATGTTCATCACTCGCCCAATGAAAAGACTAAGACTTGTTGATGAGGAAGATTACTACTGAGGGCATCCTTTTGGTTTCAATTCTCAAGGATGTGGGTTATCATTTTCCTCTCTTGCATTTTAATTCAAATGGCTATTGCCTCATAATACTTTATGAGACATTGATTGTTTTTTGTATGCATATGGTTTTGGCCCAATGTGTGTTGCATGCTAAAACCTTGCATATTGTGTTTTTAACATCTCTCTTTTGAAACTTAGTCAAAAAAAGGCTGATGATATTTAAATGATTCATTAACACTTTGCAATGGGATTTGCTTCTTGCATATAACGAAGATTGGTATCCCACAAAGTGCTTGATGATAGAACAGAGTAAAGTGGAGGTTTTGCCATTTTGTATTATTGATGTCTACAATACCTATATGTGGTTACATTTATGTTCAAGTTAATGTTCATAAAAGGTTTGGGTATCTAGGGAATATTTTGTGGTTATTTGTAATCTTTTCCACCTTAACATTTCAAGTGGCATATAATACTAAGTTCTCTAGTTGAATGAAGTGCTTTTCTTTGTGCATAGATGAAATTTATTTGAAAAACATTTCACATATCTGAGTTGTAACATAAAATATCCGACTAAAATACCAATGTCTCTATTCTAGGTTGGTGTACAAACATCTGAAATGAAAATGACACCTGTTGGGAGATTAGTTTGGAAATTTTTTAAAGAAAATGTTGCCTCGTATGAAGATAGCTCCACCACTGATATGGGTTTGCTAGAGCAGATAAATACTACAAGAGACTATACTGATTACTTGTGGTACATTACAAGGTGAGAAAATAATTTTCTGAGTTTTTGCTTCTCAATGGAGTTTTCGCTTGGGTAGCTGAGTGATAATGCTGTTGAGAGTTTTTATGAATGAGCATTCTATAATTGCTTGTTAATTTCATTTTTCAGACTATTGGTTTGCTAGTTTTCAGACTATTGGTTTGCTAGTTTTTATCTAGAGAGTTGACTTATTTCTTAAATTCAACTTTATAGATTTTCTTATAATTCTTTTCAGTATTCTGCATGTTTAGACTTTCCTATTTGGGCACCTCACTTGAAGATGCATTGCCCATCTTTTATTTTCCATACGTTTAAAATAAATCTGATGCATTTAATGTGTCTGAATGTTCAACTAGCTTAACTCCTAAAAATTATAGTTGCCATTGGGAACAGAGGAATGCTAAAAGAAATCCTTAAGGGAAAAATAAGTTGAAGTATTGCTTTCTTGTCCAAGTACACTGATTTATTCTAAGAGAAATAACAAAGGAAAAAGTAAGTTGCAGCATTATTTTCTTGTCCATGTATACTGAAGCTTTTTAACTCTATATCAATATATCCTTGTTTCTTGGTTGAAATTGTGTGGATTCCATTGCTTTTTAACTTCCTTCTTAAAAGAGACAAAAAATGCATGATGATGGTCATTTTATTTGTTTTTTAGAGAAAGATGCATGACCTGATTAAGAGTTTTCTTTGTTCAGGCATGAATTAGTAGTTTAACGTGTTAAAATCACTCATTGAATCCTGTGTAATGCAGAGTGGAAGTTGGTGATGATGAGCCACTCATAAAGAATGGAGGGATATCAAATCTTTCAATACAATCAGCAGGACATGCATTTCATATTTTTGTAAATGGTGAATATTTAGGTATAAGCCCAAACAACATAAAAACATGAAGACAAACAGGCATTATTGACTAATTTGGTGTTGTTCAGTAAGGCATTTGAAAGTGGATTGATAAGTGGTAAATTTTCTTGTGTAGTACATTTGTGGGAAAATTTTGAAAATGTGGAGGATCTAGATTTGGAAGCTTTTTGTAAAATAGATTTAGATATTACTTTGGATGCTTTCAGGGTCTCAGTTTGGAAGCAAGCAAACCCCGAGGCTGAGGTATTCATCTTCTGTGAAACTAAGAGTTGGGACAAATACAATTGCTCTCTTGAGTATGACAGTTGGTCTACAGGTTGGTTTCAAATTGTACCTATTTTTCTTCTCATGTGGTTTTTTAGTTGTTAGATAAACAAGGGAGAAGAAGCTTGGTGTGTGTATTTCTTGAATGCACAATAATACTAAATAAATCATTCATTTTTTTCTGTGGAATATTAATCGACAAAAGGAGCATTCAATATAATGCTAATAAATAAATAAATAGAAAATAGAAGGATTTTAAGTTTTCATAGTATATTCTAATGGAGAGCATTCTGGCTTCAGGTTTGCAACTACGTACAGAGTTTTGAGTGGATGCTTCAAGTCGCTCTTCATGACCCTTAATTGGGAGTTAAGATGAATTGGATTTCCAAATCAATTCCTGACCTTCACCAGGTTCAGAGGTTATTTGCAAATCCAATTTATCTTTTCTCCTGATCAAGCACCATGAAGAGGGAGAGACATCCACCCAAAATTATGTATACAGTTGTAATCCACAAGCCAATAAATTCTCAAATAGAAATTTGTTCACCTACAATATGGGAAAAACTGGAAAAATTCCTAGCTGAAATATTGCAGAAATTTAAACATTCACATATTTAATCAGAAGCATCATTCACATTATCAATTTGAAGCATGCCACGATGACAGAGGGTAAATGCTTGTCATTGTAGTGCTTTTCTACTCTAGATACTAATACATGGTTCATTTGTTTCTGTTTACAGTATATCGGGCCCAATTTTGAATCTCGCATTGCAGGAATCATTGGTCCGATCACACTGAGTGGTTTTAATGAAGGAACACATAGCTTATCCAGGCAAAAGTGGTCATACCAGGTTTGGGTCACATCCATGCAAATCATTCCTTCACTTCTTAATGGATATACTTTCTTGATGAGATAGTTGGGATCTCAAGTCCAAAATGATAACTTAATTTTTCACATCTAGGATATCTTTGATATTTTCAAACATATAGGTAATATACCAATAATCAGATCAGGATTCATATGAAATTCAAATAAGTCACTTGCAATTGGTCTGAGACTCTGATGCAGCATGCTAGAAGGTTGGAGAACATGTTATATTGAGGGGCTCTATATTCATTGCAAAATGATGATACTTCCTCATTAATGGAATGCAAAGTAAATATATGGAACACAATAGAAAGATGTTCTGACATGTGGTGATATGACGGGCATTGGGCAATTTTAAACTTAAAGGCTTTTGGTTCATAGTAATCAGGTTCTAAATCAAGGTTAAGATGTTTTTAAGGATTCTTAACACCCATTTATACTTTATGCTCTCCATACTCCTTGTTAAGTTCTAAAATTAAGCAACTTTCTTTGATGTTCCTTTATCCACTAACAATATCTTGCTTGGTTTGCTAACATTTTCCGCCACAATTGTCTGGAACCTGGTAATGGTTCATCTTCATTTTCTCTTGAGATTCTAAAATATAAGAGGCTTGTATCCTGAATAAGCAAATAACATTGATACTCGGGCATCAAGAATGATCTTGTGGATCTTGTAAGCAAAAGACCATAAAACATTCTATAGACTGCAAATTCTAGGATGAATTATCAAAGGAAAAATGTTTTTTCCCTAAATATCTTTGTTTAGCCTTTGTTGATGATACAAAAAATATGCATATAGTGGTTTTGTAAAAGTGCTCTAAATATATGAATATTTTATTGCTTTTGCGTATAGCTCGGCTTCAAAGGTCAATCAAAGGCTCTCCATACAACATCTGGGCAATCGTCTGTTCAATGGACGGAAGGAGCGGCTGTTCCTCAGAGACAACCACTAACATGGTACAAGGTAGTTTTTGTATATTACATGTCATAACAGAAAATTCATATCACCGTCATATGACTTCATATTTTGGATCAGGATAATCGGTCTGTATGATTATTTATCTGCCATGCTTTTGAATTGTTTGTATAGGCTGTATTTGATGCACCAGATGGCCAAGAACCGGTAGGATTGGATTTGAGCATGATGGGAAAAGGTGAGGCTTGGATAAATGGACAGAGCATTGGACGATATTGGCATCCATTTGTTACGTATGGTAACTGCTCAAATGGATGTGATTATCGAGGACCATTTCGTCCAACTAAATGTACCACATATTGTAACCATTTTTCTCAGCACTGGTGAGGGATTTGTATTTCCATGTCTTGACTAAGGACTTACTACTTAATGCTTGGTTATAGATGATAGTGTGTAAAAACTTTAAGTTTGTTGTCATAAGATTTGATTTTGAGAGCTCTAAACAATCTTCAATGTAGTCACAAAGAAGATTTGGAGATGATGGACAACAATTTTCATGGTTTCAGGTATCATGTTCCTCGATCCTGGCTGCAACCAAAGGAAAATCTTTTGGTACTTCTAGAGGAAATGGGAGGCGATGTGTCAAAAGTTTCTATTGGAACAAGAGCTACAGACTTTGTTTGTGTTGTTGTGTCTGAATCACATCCTCAAAGAATCAAAGGGCGGAAATTACGCATACCAAACGTCCGTCTCATATGTGGTATGGGACAAAAGATATCTGCCATCAAGTTTGCAAGTTTTGGAACTCCATCTGGAGAATGTGGAAGTTTCCAGAAAGGAGCATGTCATTCTCGACAGTCATTTGCAGTTGTAAACAAGGTTTGTTACTAATTGAATCTATGGAAGATTCTAGATTTTGTTTATTTATTTTCTCATAGATGAACACAACAATAGGGGGTAGATTTTGAATTAGCTACTTCACAGATCAACACACACAAAAAGTGATAGGGAATCGGGGGAAAGAAGGTGAAGGGAAGCGATTGGAGCACCAACTTGAGTATAAGTCACAGAAATGATCCAATAAAATTAATTTTGGTTTTCAAAATTTCTTAAATTGAAGCACTAAAGTCAGTCTGCTTGGGACATCTATTTGGTGTTATGATGTGGATTGACATACACAATTACAATGGTTCGATTTCAAATCCCACTGTTATTTGTTCTACTTCTAGCAAGCTTGAAAGCTATGCTTGAGAGCTGTTTCACTGAAGATCCAAAAACGGCCTTTAGAGAATTAAACCTCTGCTAACCTCTGCTGGGAACAGACTACAAGCACATCATCAAACAATCCAATATATATTTTTGGCATGGATTTAGTTTACTAGTAAAATTATTTGAATTCAAATCCCACAGTGGCAACCAATCTAAAACTGATCTAGTTTTGCTCGAAAGAATTACCTTTTCTTTTGTTTAAAGCTCACATTCTCAAAAGCTTTCTCCTTATGACTCATGGCCCTCTGTATGATTCATGACCCATTAAATGTTTGGGTTACAAGTCACTCTTTGCCATGTGTGTTTTTTGTTTCCAAGGGAGCACTCCATTGTAAATTCATAAGCAAAAAACCTGGTTATAATGTATGTAGACAATGTAGTTCGAAGCAATTTCAAGTAATATGTGAATGTACTTTTGATGTTGGATACGTCAAGTTTTTTAGTTATTCGAGATTTCACTGGTTTAGTTTTCAACATGCTGGGACAAGTTTTGAAATCCATATTGATACAACAATTTCATCATGCAACTTTACAAAAGCACCTCTAGGAATTAGGTCTTTTAACTATGCCAAATTTTAGAATTTGCTAGCCATTTTTTCTGCTCCCCCTGATAGACCAATGCTTGTATTGAATGTTTCATCATATAGTTCTGCAAGGGATGTGAGTGAAACTTTGGTAACCACCAATTGGAAAAGCAGTGCTGGTAACCTCTTATAAAAACTGAGCATTCTACAGGTAGAATTTGCTATTATAGATCATACTATTAACACACGCTCATTAAGTTGTCATAAGTTATTTTGTTTCACAAGCCTAGTAATATATAGATATATACAAATATGTCTACATATAATGTGTAGTTTCTTTTTTCGCCATAAGACTATTGATATAATCTAATCTGAAAGAGATTGTTTTGTAGAAATGCGTGGGACTGCGAACTTGCTCCTTACCTATTTCTAGTGAACTCTTTGGAGATCCATGCCCTCAAATGCAGAAGCATATTGCAATTCAGGCCGTTTGCAGTTAGTCACGCTTTCAAAACTAGATGATGGTTCCAAGGATTGTCTCGTTCTTAAGGGAGAGACCTTAAGCACATAACTTCGTTGAAGGGGCAGTGGAAAGATCTATTCACATACAAGCTTGGAAGATTATATTTTAAGTAGAACAAGTTGATATCTTCCAATGTTGAAAGTGTCAATTATGAATAAAGCGCCTAATTGTTTCTAAATGGATTATAATGTAGTGTAGAGTGTTTTATTTGTGATGATGATTCTTAATATTTTTACTAGAGCAAATTGAGTTTGAGGATCTTGAAATGCATTATTATTCAATTGTATAAATTAAAATGACTTTTGAGTTTGTTGTTGTTATTGTGAAACTTGTATATTCATGTTATGTTCTATTTAGTTTTGTGTATATTTTGAGAAAATATCTTCTATAAATGTACATAATGACAAATGGTAAGATCTTATGCAAAGATGGGCTCATTTGGAGCTCATTCCCCAAGCCTTTTATCCATCATATACCACATATCCCTACACATTTATTCAGGTTACCATACTCTCACATGCACGCACACACACACATACACACTTCTTCACATTCATCATATTTTCCATAATTATCACATTTTTTTATTTACCTACCTCCATTTATTCATTATCCATATGGATTTAACCATTTACCCACATTAAGGCATTTCCATAATCATGGGGTTGACCTTGTAGTCATAAGCTTGTCCTCTTAACAAAAGTTTAAATTCAAATAACTAGGCTCATTCACCCTCTTAGCTTGAGATGACTAAACATGCATCCAAGGTAATTCAATGATATTTGCTTCTATTTAAATTAATTCAATACACACATTCTAATACATTGAATCATTAAATAAATAATTCATCGTATAGCATTGGAACAAATTAATAGCAACATGTTTTAATTTGGTGCACTAAAAAAAGTAACAATTTTGCATGTTAGGGCCCATTCCTTTTATTTTCAATCTTTATGCACATGCAATTTCTTAAGGCTGATCTAGAAGAACAAATCAAGAAGCCTTCAAATATTCCTAAAAATCACTAGTCCCCATATCTTCAAAAATTATCCATTGAATAAAAGAATAGATCATCACTATATGTAGGGAATAATATGAACTGAAAGGACCAATCTAGAGTTGGATTTTTCCTCAAATCCATGAACTTGTCTCCTATCAATACTTTCATTCTAACACATTGAATTATTAATCAAATTATTCATCTTAGAGCATTGGAAAAAATTAACAGTGACAAATTTCATTTGGTGCACTAAAAAATAGTAACAAATATGCATGTTACCTCCCTTGCATACTGTTTTCAATCTTCGTGCTTAGCTTTACCAAATTTGATCTAGGAAAATGTGTGTCCTTAAGATGAATCAACAACCCTTTTATGTATTTCTAAATATCATTAGTCCAAGTAGAAGGATTAAACATCATTATGCAAGGATTGAACTTAGATGACCAATCTATAATTGAATTTCATCTCAAATTTATGAACTTTTCCACTATCAAAGCACATATCCAATGTAGATTTTGAGGCACTCCATTAATGGAGACATTATTTCCTAAGCATAGATTAGTCTACTAGAAGAACCTTCTTCAAAGAAATTTATTTTTTGTCATAGAACAAAGTACCCCAATTGTCACATTTACATTTCTTATAATAGCCAGCACATTTATCTAACACTTTCAAGTATAATTAGTTAATATAGGCTTTATTGTGCTTAATTGGTTGCATTTGAATAATTAGCCTAGGTTAATCATAAGCAAAATTTTATTGTGGAAGATGTATGATTGCATAAAATGAAAAATATTTTGTAGATTGTGTGGTCCACCTTGGAGTGAGATGCACCATACTTTGGGTTGTTCAAAATGTTCCTAAAGATTTATCATATATGACATTTGGAAAATGTATTTAATATATATAGGTGGGCCACATGGATACATGCCATTCTAAGTACACCCTTAGGTGGCTGCAAAAAGATGGGGGGCCAAAAAGTGGTCAATTCACTTTTTCATCCCGAAATAGTGAAAACGCGAGTGCGTTTTACTAAAACGCGCTCGCATTATGGCTTGGTCATTACCATGCCAAAACACGAGCGCGTTATGGTTTGAATTTCAAAAAAGCATTACCATAATGCGAGCGCATTATAACTTTAAGTTATATTTCATGTATATAGTTTCAGGATGATTGAGAGTGGTTTCCAATCTCTAGGAGTTATAATTCAAATTCTAGTTTTTGGACGATCTTAAAATTTTTTAGACAACCAAATTTCAGTAATCAACATGTTAAATTTCAATAATCAAGAGGTCAAATTTTAGTAATCAACAAATTGTATCATCTTTCTCTCTCTATCTCTCTCATTTTTATCCCTTATGCTCTAGACCTCTCTCTCACACTCTCCTTCCCTCTATACTTCTATCTATCTAACTTCTCTCTCTCTCTCTCTCCCTCTATCCCTCCCTCCTGTCCTCCTTCCCTCCCCTCTCTAATTTTCTCTATCTACCCCTCTCTCTTCCTTCCTCCCACCACCTTCCCTCTCTACTTCACTCTATCTAACCTATCTCTCTCTACCTCTCTCTCTCCCTCCCTCCTCTCTCTCTCAATCTCTCCACCTTCCTCCTTTCCTCTCTCTCTTCCTTCATCCAAACCACCTTCCCTCTCTACTTCTCTCTATCTAACCTATCCCTCTTTGCGTATCTGTCAATCTCTCCACCTTCCTTCATCCCTCCTCTCTCTCATTCTCTTTATTGTACTTCTCTCTCCCTCTTCCCCTCTCTACTTCTCAATATCTATCTCCCTCCTCTCTCTATATCTCACCTCTCTCTCCCTCCCTACCTCTCCCTCTCTCTACTTCTCCCTCCCTCCTCCCCCCTCTCTGTCTCTCATTCCCTATATACTTCTCTCTACCTCTCTCCATCTATACCTCTCCCTCCATCATTCCCTTCCTCTCTCCCCCTCCCTCTCTTTCAATATCCCAACTCCTCTCCCTCCCTCATTCCATCTCTCTCTCCCTCCCTCTCAATCTTCCAACTCCTCTCC
>CM021106.1:186664924-186768482 GCA_007115665.2 Sequoiadendron giganteum
CATAAACTTAAACCATAATCTGTACATTCAATCATGTACCCTAAACCCTCAATCTGAAACCCAATGCCCTCAATCCTCACTCCTATCTCTCCTTCCTTATATACTTCTCTCTATCTCTCCCTCTCTCCATCTCTACCTCTCCCTTCCACCTTCCCTCTTTCTCCCTCTCTCTCAATATCCCAACCTTCATCCTCTCTTTGTTTCTATCTCTCTCCATCTCTACCTCTCTCTCCCTCCTTCCCTCTCTCTCCCTCTCTCTCCCTCTCTCTTCCTCAGTCTTCCTCTCTCTCTCTCTCCATATCTCTCAATCTCCCAACCTTACTTGTCCCCTCTATATTTCTCTCTCTCCCTTCCCTATCTTTCTCTCACTCCCTCTTTCCTTCTCTACTCTTTATCTCACCATTATCTCCCCTCTCTCTCTATTTAGGATTTAATATTTAAGATTTAGGGTTCACATTTTAGGATTTAGGTCCAACCCCCTCTTTCCCACTCCCTCTCTCTTCCTCTCTCTCTTAGGTATATCCCTCCTATCCCTCACACCCCTCTCTTTCTCTCTAGTCTCTCCATCCTACCCCCTCTCCCTCTCTCAGGTCTCTCCCTCCCACCCTAACTAGAGATTTCTCTCTCTCAAGTATACCTCTCCCACCCCCTCTCCCTCTCTTAAGTCTCTTTATCCCACCCTAACTAGATAACAATCTATCTCTCTCTCTGGTCTATCCATCCCACCCCCTTCCCCTCCCTCAAGTCTCTCCCTCCCACCCTAACTAGATAACTCTCTCTGGTCTCTCCCTCCCACCCACTCCCACTCTCTCAAGTCTCTCTCTCCCACCCTAAGTAGAGAAACTCTCTCTCACTCAGGTATATCCCTTCCACCCCCTCCCCCTCTCTCAAGTCTCTCCTCCCACCCTAACTGGAGAAATTTCTCTCAACCCCATAGATTAAACTCTTTCTACCCACTATCAACCCTATACCTAAACCCTTACCCTTACTGCCAACCTTAAACCTTAATCCTTAAGCTCTCACCCTAAAACCCTTAAACCCTTAAAACCTTAAACTCCTTGACTCCTTAAACCTTAAAAGCTCTTTTAAAAGCCTAAACCCTCAACCCTTAAACACCAATCCCTTAACCCTCAACCCTAAATCCTATCCCTAAAGCCTCAAACCTCAACCCTTAAACCTTAAACCCTAAACCCTCTACCCTCGACATTATACCTTAAACCTTAATCCATCAACCCTTAAACCTTCAACCCTTAAACCTTAATCCCTCAAACCTTAAACCCTTAAACCCTAAACCCTCAACACCTAGATACCCTTAAACTCTTAAACTCTTAAACCTTAAACCCTTAAACCCTATACCCTATACACTTAACCTTGGACACTCAACTTTGAACATTATCCCTTAACCTTAAAACCTCTACCCTATACTCTTTACACTCAACCCTATATGTATGCCCTAAAACCTCATCCCTCAGCCATATGCCTTATACCCTCAACCTTAAACCCTGAACCATATTTCTTAGACACTCAACCTTGACCATTATCCCTCAATTGTAAAATATCAACCCTCTACCCTATACCCTCAACCATATACTTAAGCCCTAATCTCTCAATCCTCAACCCTATACCCACAAACCATCATCCCTATACCCTATAACCTCACCCTTGTACCCTATACTTAAAACTTGAACCATACACTCTCAACCCAAGTCACCCTATGCCTTATACCCTCAATCTATATTCTAAACCCTAAACCAAATATCCTAAACCCTAATCCCTATACCTTACACATTTAATCTTATACACTCAACAAGCTAAATATTATCCATCAACTATAACCCTCTACCCTCAACCTATTACATAAGCCCTAATCCCTCAACCCTATAACTTAAACCCTAAACCCAAAAAACTCAACCCTCAACCTTATAACCTAAACCCTCAACCCTCAACCCTAAACCTAATACCCTCAACCTTATATCCAATATCCTAAACCATAATCCCTATACCCTATACACTTAACCCTATACCACCTTGAATACTATCCCTCAACCCTCAACACTATACCTTAAACCCTAAACCCTACATCTTCAACCCTCATTCCTATACCCTATACCCTCAACCTTATGACCTAAACCTTGAACATTATCCCTCAACCCTATATATAAACTCTAAACCATACATTCAACCTTCCCTAAACCCTAAACCCTCAATCCTAAACCCAATACCCTCAACCCTATACCTAATATTCTAAACCCTAATCCTTATACCTCAACCTTGAACACTATCCCTCAAGCCTCAAATCTATACCATAAACCCTAAAACCTACACCCTCAACCCTCATCCCTATACCCTATATCGTCAACCTTATACCCTAAACTCTGAACATTATCCCTCAACCCTATACTTAAATGGTAAACCCTACACTCTCAACCCTTAACCCTATACCTTATACTCTAAACTGTACAACCTAAACCCAATACACAATATCCTAAACCCTAATCCCTATATCCTATACACTTAACCATATACCCTCAACCCTATACCTTAAACCCTAAATGCTACACCCTACACCCTCATCCCTATACCCTATACCTAAAGCTTATACCCTCAACCCTTAAACCTATAATTAAACCTTAAACCCTACATTCAACCTTGCACCCTAAACCTAATACCCTCAACCCTATACCCAATATCCTAAACCCTAATCCCTATATCCTATACACTTAACCCTATACCATCAACCTTGAACACTATCCCTCAACTCTCAACCCTAAACCCTACACCTTCAACCCTCATCCCTATAACCTATACCCTCAACCTTATAACCTAAACCTCAAACATTATCCCTCAACCCTATAATTAAAATATAAACCCTACATTCAACCTTGTAACCTAAACCCTAAACCCTAAGCCCTAAACCTTATCCTAAACCTAATATCTTAAACCCTAATCCCTATACCTTATACAATTTAACCTTATACCATCAATCCTCAACCCTATACTTAAACCCTCAACCCTAAACCCAATACCATCAACCCTATACCGAATATCCTAGACCCTAATCCCTATACCCTAAACACTTACCCATATACCCTCAACCCTAAACACTATCCCTCAACCCTATACCTTAAATCCTTGAACTCGAACCCTCATCCCTCATCCCTATAACCTATACCCTCAACCTTATACCCTAAACCCTAAACATTATATCTCAACCCTATATTTAAATCCTAAACCCTACATTTTGTTGGAAAATGAGGTGTTTTCTTAGCTTAATACTCTGTGAAACTTTAACATTGCTGATCTAAATAAGATTTTCCTTTTGGTACAAATTCTTTGTGGGTGATTATCTTGGTTAATACATTTTACTGTTGTAGAATGTAGACAAAAGTTGATAGAAGAAGTAGATAGGATATTAGAAAGACTACACAAGCATATATCGTGGAGAAAACCCTTTCAGGTAAAAAACTCCACCAAGAATTAATCTATTATTCAATCTTTGAAGTAGATTACAATAGCTCCAATTCTTGTTTGAGAATGCCTCTTCTACCTTCACCAAACTTCTTCACAACCTGCAAATAAAACTTACCAAATCTCTCTACAACTTGCTTGAGATATATAGACTTTCTCCAACATTGTAAACTCCAAATGAGTTACACAAACAATGCTCAAGCCCTAACCCTTAAAGGTACGCCTATTTCATGCAAGTGGAGTTGTACCGTGAAAACCAATGTCAAACCATTTGCCTCTTCCATTTGGGTGTACCAAACTGAAGTCACAACTTAGTCTTCATCATGTAAATATCTTAAGGTTGTATCCTCAAAGTTGGCACCCAAAAGAGGGCCCCACTTAACTAAGCCTTCAAAAATATCTTTGCATGCAAAGGAGTTAATTCCAAGAAGCCAACTTGGGCACCCAAAGTGGGTCCAAGATATTTCTTGTTAACTGAAACATTTCTCAACACCATTCATGCAAGAATAGTTATCTCCTGTTAATTGAAGGTAGTTCCTGTTATCTGTCATGCAATTCAAGTTATTAGCCATGCATTTCAAGTTAACTGAAGTCAACTAACATGCAACTAAAACTAACTGAAGATAACTGAACTTGAACTGAACTGAACTGAACTTCAACTGAACTGAACTGAACTGAACTGAACTGAATTGAACTGAACTAAACTGAACTGAACTTTAACTAAACTGAACTGAACTTCAACTGAACTTCAACAAACCCTATTTTATAGGTATTCAACATGCATAAAACAAAATCCCTATTTTGTAGGAACCTAAGATGCATTTCTGAAGTATACTCAATTTACAACCCAGTTAACTAAACTCAAGGTGAGTGTCACCTCCCATGTGTGTGCCCATGTGCTCCTATTTTGTAGGAGCCCATCCCAAGGAATCCTCACATGTTCCTAACATTTAGAATAACATAAAAATTTCAATTAACATGATTATTTCATCAATTATTAATTCCTTCTTAATCCTAGTGTTGATAAACACATTTCAGGAACTTAGGAGATACATGAAATAACTAATGATTTAGGATTGCAATTAAATGGCATCCTATTTCCAACATTCTCCCACTTGACATTATACATTGCAATTATTATAAACTAGGAATAATAAAAAAAGTACAAGACTCATGGCCAATGGCCTTCTTTGCACCAACTAATCAATCCATGCTAACTTCAAATGCAACCTGCATAATCATGAAGCTTCCAAGCAAATGATTAAAACCAATAGAACTTATCTGTATGGTTTCATAAGATAATTTGTAACATTAAATAAAGTGTTAACTTTCTCAATTAATACCTTCCCATTATCAACCAAACCAATACCTTTCCCAAGTCTATGTATCCAAACCACCTATATGGAGGTATGCTAAACCACCAAGTGTGTTGAACTCACGTTCAGCCAAGGTGTAGGCTCCTCAGTCTTTTCTATTGAAATTTTTTTTCTTACAAGTAACCATTCCAAAAAATATCACTTACCAAAAGATAATTTCAGCCTCACTTATTTCTCCAAGTATCCACGAGGACCTGTAACCAACCAATCCATGCCAAACTCCAAATGCAACACAACACATTTATGAAGTAATCAAGCAAATGATTAATGTACCCAATACTTAAGAGTACACAAGATCAATTCCAAAGCTCCAACCTTGAACATAAACATGACATTTATGATCTAACCATATCCTCTTAGGATATCACATGCATCATAACATACTTATACATCCTAGTCTCAAGAGAAGCATGTAATATGCCAAACTCTAAATGCATATCAAGAGTAAACCATTATATAATAGCAACCACTCTAAACCAAGAACAAACCATATCCCCAATAACATGAAGATAATCTTACCAATGATGCACCCAAGTCACTACCAACAACTCCCACTGAACTGTGGAACCAAGTTACGCATGGCATCGTGACTACCATCCTCTCCATGAAGATTACTCTGAAACATGAAGAAAAGAGTTATCACAAACACTATTAGCTGAAATAACCAATGCATTACTATCATCCGAGGACTCCTTTGTAGAAGAATCAAAAAATTATTTCTTTTTCTTACAATCCTTCTTCACATGTCCCAGTTTCCCACAGTTCCAACACTTTACCTTACTTCCTCCTTCTGACTTACCCTTCCCTTCCTTGTTTCCCTTAGGTTCCTTTTTCTTAGGCCTACCTTTTACAAACAAGACATCTTGGATTTTCTCCTTAGACTTCCTCCTCATCTCCTTTGATTGGAGAGTAGGAATAATTTTGTCCATCTTTGGATCTGCACCATTACCACTAATTGCAACAATTAGATTTTCCCAAGAATCTGGTAAAGAACAATGTAAAGAAATGCACTTATCCTCATCTTCTAGCTTTACATCTACAGATGCTAACTGACTGAAAATTAAATTGAAATAATTTAAATGTTGTGCAACAGATTCGCCATCTTTCATTTTTAATGAATACAACTGCCTTTTCAGATACAACTTATTGGTGAGACTCTTAGTTTGATAAATATCCCCTATTCTCTTCCACAATTTATATGTAGTATTTTCACCTGAAACATTCAAGAGAACCACATCAGCAAGACATAACCTAATTTTTCCTCTTGCCTTCTTATCTAACTTAGCCCAATCCTCATCTGAAATAGTTGTAGGTGTCTTTGTCTCATTATTAATCGCTAACCAATGATCTCTTTCTTCAAGAAGATCTTCCATTTTTAATTTCCACATTTCATAGTTAGAACCATTGAACCTTTCAATATCTAAACGTGAATTCATTGTAACAAAACTTATTTCCAAAATCAGCAAATAATCAAAATTATAAAAGCTCCCACTAAGCCAAAAAAAAAACCTTCAATACTCTACCCAACCTCAGCTTTGATACCAAATGTTGAAAAATGAGGTGTTTTCTTAGCTTAATACTCTGTGAAACTTTAAGATTTCTGATCTAAATAAGCTTTTCCTTTTGTTACAAATTCTTTGTGGGTGATTATCTTGGTTAATCCATTTTACTGTTGTAGAATGTAGACAAAAGTTGATAGAAGAAGTAGAAAAGATATTAGAAAGACTGCACAAGAATATACCATGGAGAAAACCCTTTCGGGTAAAAAAATCCACCAAGAATTAATATATTATTCAATCTCTGAAGTAGATTACAATAGCTCCAATTCTTGCTTGAGAATGCCTCTTCTGCCTTCACCAAAAATTTTCACAACCTGCAAATAAAACTTACCAACTCTCTCTACAACTTGCTTGAGATATATAGAATTTCTCCAACATTGTAAACTCCAAATGAGTTACACAAACAATGCTCAAGCCCTAACCCTTAAAGGTATGCCTATTTCATGCAAATGGATTTGTACCGTGAAAACCAATGTCGAACCATCTACCTCTTCCATTTGGGCGTACCAAATTGAAGTCACAACTTAGTCTTCATCCTGTAAATATCTTAATGCTTTATCCTCAAAGTTGGCACCCAAAAGAGGGCCCCACTTAACTAAGCCTTCAAAAATATCTCTGCATGGAAAGGAGTTAATTCCAAGAAGCCAACTTGGGTACCCAAACTGGGTCCAAGATATTTCTTGTTAACTGAAACATTTCTCAACACCATTCATGCAAGAATGGCCATCTCCTATTAATTGAAGGTAGTTCCTGTTATCTGTCATGCAACTCAAGTTATTAGCCGTGCATTTCAAGTTAACTGAAGTCAACTAACATGCAACTAAAACTAACTGAAGATAAATGAACTTGAACTGAACTGAACTGAACTGAACTAAACTGAACTAAACTGAACTGAACCGAACTGAATTGAACTGAACTGAACTTCAACTGAATTGAACTGAACTGAACTGAATTGAACTGAACTAAACTTCAATTGAATTGGACTGAACTAAACTTCAACTAAACTGAACTGAACTTCAATTG
This sequence comes from Sequoiadendron giganteum, assembly GCA_007115665.2. NCBI lineage: Eukaryota > Viridiplantae > Streptophyta > Pinopsida > Cupressales > Cupressaceae > Sequoiadendron > Sequoiadendron giganteum. Next base: position 186,672,351 of record CM021106.1, read on the forward strand.
AACTTCAAACCCTATTTTATAGGTACTCAACATGCATAAAACAAAATCCCTATTTTGTAGGAACCTAGGATGCATTTCTGAAGTATACTCAATTTACAACCCAGTTAACTAAACTCAAGGTGAGTGTCACCTCCCATGTGTGTGCCCATGTGCTCCTATTTTGTAGGTGCCCATCCAAAGGCATCCCCTCATGTTCCTAACATTTATAATAACATACAAATGTCAATTAACATGATTATTTCATCAATTATTAATTCCTTCTTAATCCTAGTGTTGATAAACACTTTTCAAGAACATAGGAGATACATGAAATAACTAATGTTTTAGGATTGCAATTGAATGGCATCCTATTTCCAACACATTCAACCTTTTACCCTAAACCTATTACCCTCAACCCTATAACCAATATCCTAAACCCTAATCCCTATACCTTATGCATTAGCCTTATACCCTTGAAACCTTGGACACTATCCCTCAACCCTGAATCCTATACCTTGAAACCTAAACCTTACACCCTCAACCCTCATCCTTATACCCCAAACCTAAAGCTTATACCCTAAACCCTAAGCATTATCCCTCAACCCTTAACCCTATAATTAAAATCTAAACCCTACATTAAACCTTGTACCCTAAACCTTGAACCCTAAACCCTAAACCCTAAAACCTCAACCCTAAACCCAATACCCTCACCCCTATACCCAGTATCATAAACCCTAATCCCTATACCCTATACACTCAGCCCTAAACACTATACCTCAGTCCTCAACCCCGTAACTTAAAACCTAAACCCCACACATTCAACCCTCATCTTTATACCCTATACCTTATACCCTCAACCTTATAACCTAAACCCTAAACATCATCCCTCAACCCTATACTTAAACCCTAAACCCTAAACCTTAAACCCTCAATCCTTAGTGCAGGGACACCTAGTCTACATGATGCAAATGGGGTCCTATGTTAGTATTTTGTGTTTGAGTAATTTTTATTTGTAATAAGGTCTATTTATACCATGTTCCATGTTTTAATTCATGTGGGATCGGTTTTGAGTCAAGTTGTCAAGTTTTGTAAAAAGTTGCAAAGTTGCTCAAACAACATTTGCATTTTTGGTCTTTTGTGCAAGTTGAACGGTCACGTATTTGAAAAGTAGTTTGGAACCATTGATTTTGGCTGGTAAATGTTTAAATATGCCTTGGGAAGCTTGAGGAAATATCCTAGAGACTTTTTGGAGATCAAACAATATCAAAATACTTTGTTTTCTACATTTTATATTGTGTTTTTGTTGCTACAAAAGTTGACACAACCCTGTACAACTTGCAAATGATCTAAACTATGTTGCAATTGCTAAAGGAATGAATTATCCATCATTTGGTTTAGATTTCATCATTTTTCATTGATATTGGAGTGAGTTAGAACCAATTTACTGAAAACAACCAGGAAAACCTAGTTCTTAAGGGTTTGATAGAAGAAACATGAATTAGAGCCCATTCCACCAATGGAAAAAATTGATAATTAGTGGAATAGAAGTAGATAGGGTGTTTTTTATTGTTTTTAGGGTTTACAAGAGTAGGGGATGGATTTATGGTCTAGTTTGATGCAACCCTAGCCTAATATCACCATGTATTAGGCTTAGGTGATTAGGTAGACATAGGGTTTTGTTGTAAGGTGATTTGGTGATGGTTCCAGTTGATGAAAATTGTGTTTTCAAACCCCATGTGACATGATGGTAACCTTTGAGTGAAGGTTTTAGTTTGGTGATAGTAATTTATATTGTTGCTTTATAAAACAAGCCTAATTGGGCCTAATTGGAGCGTAGCAATCCAAATTGGAGGGTGTTGTTACAAAAAAACCATATCTACAAATTTGATATGTTTCGAAGTGGCTTAAAGGGTTTTAAGAATTGTGTTCACAATTTGGGTTTTGTGTTTTCTATAAAAGGTTTGTGGGAAAAACCTTGTTCCAAGTACTACAAGAAGAATTGAAGGCTTTGGGAGAAGAGCACCAAGTTAGGGTTTCAAAGTTGAAAAATTTGTTCATTTGAGATTGTGTGCTTGTGTCTAAGATCAAGAGCCAATTTCTACCTGGTGATTATGTAATACAAAAATTTAGAAGGCTACAAAACCTCAAGAAAAAGGAGATGCATGTAATTGTTGGAAAATGTGCCTCAAACTTACTGACATGAAACTCCTGAAAGATAAAAATTAGTGAGACTCTTGGAATGTCTTTTTGACAACTTGCTTGGTTTTGAAGGTTCGAAATGATCATGCTAGTCTGACTAATGGCTGGTCCTGCTGATGGGATCCATCGGTATGACTTGAATGGTCAATGCAAGTTCTCTTTCTCTCAGTGAAGGTAGGAGTCTGAGTGATTGGTAGTGATTGAGGAGAGTCTTGTTGAAGATAATAGGTCGGTGTGATATCAATTTTTGGTATGTTTCATATCGATAGTGCCAGTTTGACCGACAGGTGATGATCGACGTGAGTCTTGTTGATGGTTCTTCATCGGTGTGACATATGACTTTCATCTAGCTTTAAGATCTTTTTTTGATGGTTGAAGTCTAGTCAATGGGGTATGGTTGAAATGAGTCATGCCGATGGTTCTTCATCAGTTTGAAACATGACTACGGTCTAGCTTTGAGATCTTCATCCGATGGTTAAAGTCTGATTGATGGTGTGCGATCGGGGTGAGTCTTGCCGAAGATACTTTATCAGTCTGACAGGGTCTATCGGGTAGGTTTCTTGAAGTGGCTCTGAAGTAAGTTGTCTAGCGGATGGAATCGATCGGGGTAAGTCTTCTTGATGGGGGATGAACAAGAAGGAGCTTTATCAGTAGAACATGAACTATTGGAGGAGCTTTGGAGACTCCCTCTGAGGTAGGATCTCAACCCAATGGTCTTTTGGTTGGGGAGACTTCACCAGGTCTAACTGATAGAGAGACAAAAGAGTGTAGTATTTGTGATTGTAAAATGAGAAGTTTGGCATCGATGAGACACGATCTGGTGTGTCACCGATACACGATGCAGTTGAAGGAAGTTGAACCGAACTCTTGGTTGAAAGAACGAATCAACCATGGATGTGGGATAAAATAAAATGTGTTCCAATTGATCAAAGGTTTGAGTAGTTATTGTTTTTTAACTGTATGTTGTATGAGGGTTGGAACAGTAAGACATAACGAAGAGTGATCAAAATTTGTTTTGTGCAAGGTTGATCAAGGAAATGTTGTTCTTGTAATAGTGACATCTGAAAGTGAAGTTTGTGTCTTTGTATGTAATTTTTTTACTGTAATACAAAGAGGCTTTACTTGGTGTGGTGGTTTTTTCTCCTGTAAGGGTTTTGTTATACCTTGCATAAACACCCCATATTTTTACAAATGGAAAAGAATGGGTCCCCCTTGTTTCTTGTCTTTGTTTGTTTTTGTTTGGGACTTAAGAGTTATTCCTTTCTCCTAAGTCTTTTTCTTTGTTCTTTTTCTCTGGCGGAACCGAAACGGAAACCGAACATTGACTTGGAATTTACTCAGGTTCCATCTCTTAACTCGATTTCGATCCCGCTCCCGGTTGTTTCCTTGTGTTTTTATTTTTTCTCGGTGTTGTTTTCCTTTCGCGGGGTCAGAGCCGGAACGGATCTTGAACTTGAAAGTTTTATAAGTTCCAAGTTTGGTTCCCATCCCAATCACGCCTTCACCTTTGTATTTTGTTTTTTTAATTTTTGGTTATGTCTTTCTAATCTCATCTCCATCTTGTTGTCTTTCTTTCATTTTTTTTCTTCATCCTTGGCGGGACCAGAACCAGAATCAGAACCTAACTGAGAACTTGTCAAAATTTCCCTGGCTGATTTTAATCTTGATCTCGTGCCCGCTTTCTCGTTTTGTTTTCTTTGCTCCACTTCAGTTACATGATAGTTATGTTCCTATTCCCCTCATGATCTCGTGCTCAACCAACCGCATTAATGGCATTAATTACAGACCCTCCACACATGTGAAATCGAATTTAACCTTAATTAAGGTTAATTTTCTTATTATTATTATTGTTTTAAACAGTGATATCAAACCCGAGTCGAGAAAGAAAAGGAGGATGACAATTTATTTAAGAAGTCAGCATTTGCACGCAGATTGGATCAGGTTTCAACTTATTAGATAGCATTTGAGGTAGGTGGAATTTTTCGCCTCATTGCCCTTGCCATTTTTCATTTCTTTTATTTTTGCCTTGTGTTCTTCATGCATTCGCAAGATTTCTCATGAATCTTCTCTTGTTTTCGTGGTGTTGCTTTTGTTCTTTCTTTTGTTTTTCATTCTCTGGCTTCCTTGCTTTCTGTTATGTCTTTTTCTAGTTTGTTTCGCTCACCGCGGTTGTTTTCACATTTCGTTGTGTCCGTACTATTGTGCCCTAGGGTTTGGGGTATCATTTTCAAAGAGATTCAAGGGTTCTTAAAGGTATTTTATCTGTTAATCGACTTGTCCAGTATTTTTCATTTGTTGGCTTGATGTTTTTTGCGTAGGGTTTTGATGCCCTAAATTCCTAAGTCAACTGGTTGTAAAAGTTAGGTTTTGTGGTGTGATTTCAATTTAAAAGTCGTGCCCTAGCTGATGGTTTCCCTCGGTCATATGAGGGATGGATTTGTGCTATTATTTTAAGCCTCCTCAGCTCATCATGTGACCTTGTTTTAAAATCATTATGAGTTCTTATGTAGGATTACATCATGCTTGATGATAAAGGGTGGAGTCAGATCCAGGAATGGGTTCGATCCATAAACATTATTGGTAATGTTTTGGATCCGATTCCAAACCCACTCCCGATGAGTCTTTGACTCTATCTCACATCCTTTATACCAATGGAAACAGAACTAGAATGAAGGGAGGACTTGAAACTAGTGATGGTCTCATGTTTGGTTTCTATTCCAATCCTAGTTCTGGCTCCGATGATGGTCCCAACCCTGATCCCGCCAACAATAAAATCTTGTTGATTCCAATTCCTTTCTTGGTTCCGCATTTGATGACCTTCAAATTGTACTAAGTGTAAGAGGCTACCTAAAGAGGGATAGGGTAATAGAGGAGGCAAAATTTCTAAGGATGAATTTTCATTATTTTTAAAAAGATCTAATCCAGGGTTGTCTTGTAGGAACCAACAATGTCGAGAGCATCTTGAGAAGCTTTGAAGATTGAAAGCCAAGCAACAAAAAGTTCAAATAAATTAAAGCCCAAAAATATAAAGGTGGAACAGTTGCCTTATACATTGAGATATAAACATCGAATGATCACTCCCACAACCAGCAAGTTAGATTCAGGGTGGGTAAACATCATAGACACCAACTTGGGAGTATTTGATTGTGAAGAGTTGACTGAAGAAACCTTTGTAGAGAAAGTTACTGGGAGGACATAAATGATAGTTCAATCTAGAATTTCTCATGTCACATTACTTCCTTTGTCATTCCAATGCCCAAAGCTCATCTTAACTGCATCAAGAGCCTACAATGCAGTGTCAAGGCAATGCATGGATTAGCAAGGGAATGTCATAATTAACTTATCCCCATAAATGATGAGACTTATGTTTAATGCACCTACTTTGAAGAATCCAAGGCAGTTGATAGAGGCAGATGCATTGCAAAGATTCAGTGAGAATAAAGATGTTAACAAGAACCACATGAATAAGAAATGGTTAAGAATTGAAAATAAATCCCTAACTAAGATGCCTGGCCATCCCAAAAGGGGAGATTTCAAGAAGGAAGTGGGTGAACTAATCTTGATGCTCTCTAGAGTGTTTGGGAAAAGGGAATCTCCATGCTTCAAGGAGTGGATGTTCCCATTCATTGAAGTTATCTTTGATGGCAGACAAAAATTTGATTGGTGTATGATCTTGTCTGACAGTTTGCACAATCAAATGGTAAATGTAAGGGAAAAAAAGACCTTCTATATGAATTCTTATGTCATAAATGGAGCTGCAAGGATGGGTATCTTCCCGAGGTTGAATGCAGTAGGAGTGTTGGGAGAAGCTCTTAGACAACAAAAAGTATGGAACTATTATGACCAACTAACTTTTCAAATGTCAGAACACTATAGGAGATTCAATGATGCATTTATGTACGCCATTCTCAATCAATTGACTAGTGATGTTAGTTTCAGGTTAAGTAGGGATGCCATGGTGTTCATTCCTCAATGGGGACATTGGTATATCCAAACCCCAAGTTCTCCTACTTTGGGTTAGAAGGGTTTGATGGACATCCTCACCTACTACCAAGGTGTTAACGTGATAGAATGGTCATCATGGAGTTTATATATCAAGCATTGGGAGTTAATGCAAAATTCAACAGCAAGCACAAAACTGGGTACCATAAGTTTCCCATGAAGTTGGGAGAATACGGTTGTCTTCACAATGTGGCTGCAAAAGTAGTATGTGAAGATTTGAGCTACTTCAAGTTGGGAATCTACACATCTCAGAAGAATTTTGACCCAAATCATAGGATGAATAAGTTGCTTCCCACTGTTTTTGAGAAGCACTACAATTTTCTAGAAGATTTTTGGTGGGATTTGCAGGATGAGTATGATGTGAGGAGGAGGAATTATGAAAGACTTCATATTCCTTGGATGATTGAATTTATAATAAGGGAATATATTCCTGACACATTGTCAGATGATGGTGTGACTTTTGATCCAAGTTATGAAGCTGAAAATATTGGCACCAAGGACTTAGCCCCCATCAATTGGGAGGAAGAAGAATCCATTGACATCAAGCAGATTTTGAGGACCGTATTTGAAAGAAGTATCCAATGGGTGATCCTAAGAATAAAATAACTAGAAGCTCAAATTTCAAAGAAGAGTAAAGTAGGGGCAACTAAGGGTTATCAAAGAACCAAAAGGAGATCAACCCCAAAGAACAATTGGAGTATCCTCCTCCCATTTTTGGAGGGGATACTATTCTTGAAATACTTGCAGAAGAAGCTCCTAAAGCACAAGGTATGGAGACCTCAACACTTGGGGAAGGATCCTCTTCTCAAAATCCCCTCACTCAAGAACCTAGCAAAGAAGTACCCACGGGTAGTATTCATGAGGAAGAAAAATCTATGAAGCGAAAGGAGAAGGAGATTGAATTCCATGATATTGAAACTGACTCAGAGGCCACCCAATCTGATAGTGAGCCTCTTATACCTAAATCTGTTGATAATACTAAAGAGGCTGACACCGAGCATGTTCTAACTCCTGAAGATCAGTTGAATTTGTTTGAAGATGCCAAGAAAGAAGCAGATGCAAAGGTAGAAGTTGAGGCACTAGCTAAACAACAACAAGAAGCAGAAATCAAAGCTAAGGCAGATGCACTTGCTAAAAAAAAAAGAATTAGAAATCAAGGCCAAGGCTAATATACTTGCTAAACAACATGATTTGGAGACCATTGTAAAAGCTGAAGAGTTGGCAAGGAAACAAAAGGAGAAGGAGGATATGTTGCTACAACAAAGGAAAGTTGAGAAAAAGGCTAAGGAAGAGAGAGACAAGTTAGCCTTGCTTCAAAAGATTCATGAGTTGGAAGAAGAGAAGGCCCAAAAAAGAAGAGAAAGAGAAGCCCTTGAGGCTAATTTTAAAGCAGTAGAGGAGGCTGAAAGGAAGAAAGACGAGGAAGAATTGGAGTTAAAAAGGATGGAAGCAGAGGAACAAGATAAAATTTATCGAGGTAGATAAGACATGGGCAAGGGTAAAGGAGTTGGAGAAAAATGGAGGAGAGGAGATTAGAAGAAGAACGACTGGCCAAAGTTGAACAAGAAAGAAAATAAAAATCTCAAGATGACAAATTGGCTAAAGAGAAAGCAAAAAAGGAGAAACAACAAGAGGTTGACTCTCAACCAAAGGAAGCAATTTGGAAACCTCTCTCTCCAGCCACATCTTCTTCTACACAGGTGATGACTCCCCCTATTGCTCGTACATGGCTATAGCTCAATCTTGAGAAGAAGCAGTTAGTACAACAACAACCCCTTGATTGGGATGATGTTAGAAAGGAAATAGAAAAGGAGAGGCCAAACAAGAGAGCCAGGGTTCTTCATTCCACAAGGCTAAGAGATGTTGGAGAAATTGTAGCTGAATGTGCTATCCCTATGGTTGACAAGGATAAGAAAGATATGCAAATATGTGATTACCAATTGGGCACTATTAATCTAGGAAATCCCACAGGAAATCAACAGATAAATTTAATTGATATTGTAGCTTCTTCTACCAAGTCAAGAATGATCCAGGATAAGAAAAAGAAAGATGAGCTTAAATCACAAGTGGATCAACTACATAAGTTTTTGAAGGATCTCTCTTCTCCTATTTCTTCATAGTCATTTGTTCCAAAGACACCTATTCTGCTAAAAAGGAAAGATGTTGATAATTTAATTTAAATGAGGAATAAGGTGGGAATGATGGATAGGTGGATTAATAGGTTGAACCAAGAAATAGAAGACTTTCTTGTTGAAGGTTGCAAGGTTCATAAAGAAGAATTGGAACTGGTTAATGACATGGTTACATATGTTGAAACTCTTGAGAAACAAGAGGAAGAATATGTAGGGCATGCAAGGAAATTGAAAGATATTAATAAGTTGCCCAAGCAAACTTTGTTGGAGCAATCTATCCTAGAAGAAGACAATGCATATTTTATAGAAAATACCAACAACATCATCAAGTTTAGGTCTTCATTCATTTTCACTCACAGGAATGAGGTGCAACAAGATAGAAAATATCTTAATGAACAAATTGAAGAATTAGGAGTGAGTATTACTATACTTGTCGATGAGGATATTCTTGAAAAAAATGGCCTCCTCCTCGATAAACTCAAGGAAAAATGGAGTGGTAGATTTGAAGAAATGATGCAAAAAGGGGGTGATGATGATGATCTTTTAATGGATAAGCTCATGGATGTTAAGCAAGAAGTCAAGGCTGCCAGAAGGGAACTCATCAAGCTTAAGGATATGAAAGAATTTTCCTCTTCTAAGTTAGCAAGAATAAAATTTGAAGATAACTGGGTGGATGGGCCTGATACAAATATGCTTCAACAGGTAATCACCAGCTATGATGAGTATATGGAGGAGCATAAAATGTAGAGTTAAAGTTGCTACACACATGTTCTCTTGACAGATCAACATCAAGGAGATACACTTAACTGGACAATTTCCCTCTCCTATTTTCCTGGATTATGACATTAGTTCCAAAATAGAGATCTTAGCAAGTTCTCCTTTCCCTTCTTGGATGCAAGTTTTGACAAAGAGTCTTTAATCAACAACTAAAGATTAGAATGAAGACTCTTCTTACATTGTTCCAATCACCCCATGATTTGTGGATCTAGGTTGTGATGAGAGATATTAGTGTTAAATAGGTTTATATATACAATTTCTCTCCACTTTGTAAAGTTTGTCTCATTGAAGCAAGATTAGCCACCTAGAGGAGACTTAAGAAATATTTTTACAGTTTTATAAGTTTTTACAGTTTATGCAAAATACACTTAGATACATTTTCTTTACAAAGTTTTCAATACAAGTTATGTTATTTCTGGAATATTGTTCAATGATAATGTTGATGAATCATAGAAATTCATATGCCAGTGAATGTTGTGCATAAGTGTTTCTTACTTGATGCAAATCAATAGAAGATTTTGAATTTAAAGTTATTTCATTAAATTATCTGTAAATGGGATTCTTTTATGTTTGTTGATCTGTGAATTAATGATGAGCTAGTAATGTGTTCTTGTTTGATTGTTGAGGTTTGATGGTTGTACGTTTTGAATTAGCACTATGAATGAATATAGTGGTGCAAAATATTCTATGGATTGTATCATTTTATAGTTCCTTGGTTACCTGAAAGGCTCATCATGAAATTTATATGTTTGAATTGAAATGATTTTACGTTTATGATTTGTTGTTCTATGCTTTGATCTATCTTTTTCTATTTATTTTACACCCCAAATGTTAAATTAGTTCACATCATGTAGTTTGTGTCCTTTTTACCTGCAAGCCCCTTGAATATTATGGTTGCATGGACTACTGAATGAAGCAACACAGTTGAGAACCAACTACAAAGACCTTGGGAGATAGGTGGTTTTAGATCAGTTATATTTTTAGGAGAAATAGAATAGAAATATTTTGTTTAACGTTGTTGTGCTATTTTGACAATCAATGGGTTTTCCCATGTAAATCTAGTGTTCAATTGTGTATGTTTTTATTTCTCTATTCTGTTATTCCTTTTATGTGCATCTTAATGAACTGTAATTGCAAAATTTAAAGACATATTTTCTTTCTTCTCTGAGTTTTGACATTAGGAGAGTTTGTTCCACACCTTAAGCTTTCCTTATAATTCATATGAGAGCCTAGCCAGTTGTGTTATCCTTGTGGGTAGGTTGGATTTTTTGTGTCAATTTTTTTCAGTGGGAGTTTTGTAGAAGTCTGGTAATTATCAAATTACAGATTGAGATGGAAATGACAAGTACATCAAGAAATATTGAAATTGAGAAAATTAATGGCAGTAATTTTGAGTTGTGGAAACTCAAAATGGAAGATATCTTGGTTGATCGTGATCTTTTAGTTGATGTGTCTGAACAAAACCTTCTGGCATGAAGCAAGAAGAATGGGAACTGGAAAATCAAAAATTAAAGGGGCTAATAAGGCTTTGTTTGGTAGACTTTGTACTTCTAAATGTTTATGAAGAGAAGACTACATCTTCTTTATGAAAGACACTGAGAGATATTTATTAGGGAAAGTCCTTGGTGAATAAGTTGTTCTTAAGGAAGAAGTTGTACTCTTTGAAAATGCAGGAAGGAGATTTTGTTGTTGATCATTTACATATCTTTAACATGTTGATTGCTCAGTTAGCATCTGTGGGTGTGAAGATTGATGATGAAGATCATTGTATGCTATTGTTATGTTCTTTTCCGGATTCTTGGGATCACTTGGTGATGGCTATTGGGAGTATGACATCCACTTTTAAGATGGAAGACGTTGTTTCTTATTTTTTATCATAAGAGATGAGAAGGAAATCTTCTGAAATGGAAAAGGAGGCTCTTGTTGTTCGAGGCAGATCAAAAGAAAAGGGCAAGAAGAATGACAAGAGGTCCAAATCAAAATCAGAAGGGAGATCAAAGTCTCCTAGAGAGAAGTCCAAGGTGAAGTGTTGGAGTTGTGGGCAACCTAGTCATGTCTAAAAGGATTGCAAATAGGAGAAAAGAAGAAGAAGAACTCTTTTGATAATGATTCTTCTTAGAGTGATGCAGATGCCTTCATTGCAGCCTTGGCAACTCGAGCATCAAATGATGTTTGGTTGATTGATTGTGGAGCATCTTTCCACAAGACATATCATAGGGACTGGTTCACAAAGTAAAAAATATGATGGTGGAAATGTGTATTTGGCAAGAAATTTGTCTCTCAAAATAGTTGGTTGTGGAAGAGTCAGAATTCAATTCCCTGATGGAAGAGTAAAGGGAATCAAAGATGTAATGCATATACCAGGTCTGGCTCAAAATTTACTCTCTCTTAGTAAGTTGAATGATGTTGGAGTGCAAGTCTCATTCTCTATAAATGGCTACAAAATGACTGGAGGCTCAATGGTGTTCGCTAGGGGTGCTCGAATTGGTACTCTGTACAAGTTGGATGCACTTGTTGTTCAATGCAACAGTGTCTACAAAGTCACAAAAGACTGTTCTTAAAGAGAAGGAAAATGCCCCTGATAGTGAAAAATCTATAGAAGTTAAACTTCCAACAGAAAATACTATGATTTGCCATCATAGGCTTGACCACATTGGATAAAAATGTTTAAAAACATTAAAAACCTAGTTGAAGGGCTTGATGACGGTAACCTTGAATTCAAATTTTGTGAACATTATATATACGGAAAACAACACCATGTTTCATTTTATTCCAGTCCTCATAAATCTTCTGGTATACTTGATTACATTCATTCTGATGTGTGTGGTCCAGTGAATGTTCCTTTGTTATCGAAAACTAAATATTATGTTTCTTTTATTGATGATTATTCGAGAAGGGAATTTGTATATTTTTTAAAAAGTAAATTAGAAGTGTTCAGTCATTTTAAGGAATTTAAAAACCTTGTGGAAAATCAGACTGGAAGAAAAATAAAGTGTTTCAGGACTGGAAATGGCGATGAGTTCAAAAGGTACTACAAAGATCATGGAATTAAAATACATAAAAGTACACTCTACACTCCATAAAAAAATGGAGTTGCTGAAAGGTTCAACAGGACAGTTATGGAAAGGGCAAGAAGTATGTTGAGCAGTGCTAGCTTGGAGGAGAAATTTTGGGCTGAGGTAGTTGCAACAACATGTTAATAAATCATTCCCCTAACTCTTCTCTTGTTGATAAAACACCTTTGGAAGCATGGTCTGGAAAGAAGACCTCTCTAAGACATATTTGAGTCTTTGGTTGTGAAGCATATGCATATGTGTCGAATGAAAAAAGATCTAAATTGGACAAAAGGCTATTAAATGTATTTTTATTGGCTATAGTGTTGGTATAAAAGGATAAAAGCTTTGGAATCCTGAGACTGAGAAGGTTTTGTACAAAAAAAGTATTATTTTTCCTAAGCTGAAACCTTCTACTTTGGATCTACAGTGAGAGACAAAATTAGAAAACAAAGAGGATGTAGTTGAAATTCCTCCCACACCAGATAAAGAGGAATTAAAAATTCAAAACATGCCTGAACCTAAGGAGAGATCAAGCAACTCTGAAAGTTTTGAGCAAGATGATAAAACAAAGTCCTCGGCCTCAACCTGTGAGGAGGTCTACACATGAAAGGTGACAACCAGATAGGTATGGATTATCTATGTTTGATTCTAGTTGTGCCTATGCTTTGATTAATAACATGGATGAGCCTAAGACTATAAAAGAGGCAACTAAAATTTCTAATTCAAATTCCTGGTTGGAAGCCATGAATGAAGAAATGGAATCATTAAAGAAAAATGATACTTCGGATCTGGTTCCATTCCTGAAGGTAGAAATCCTGTGGGCTGCAAATGGGTATTTAAAAAGAAAATTAGTCTAGATGGTTGTGTTGAAAAGTATAAATCGAGGTTGGTTGCAAAGGGATATTCCCAGGTAGAGGGAATTGGTTATGGGGAAATTTTTTCTCTAGTAGCAAAGCTGACATCTATCAAATTTCTTTTGTCACTTGCAGTAGCATATGATTGGGAGATTGAGCAGATAGATGTGAAGACAATATTTCTTCATGGTGATCTTGAAGAAGAAATTTATATGTCCCAACCAGAGCACTTTGTGACAAAAGGTAAAAAAAATATGGTTTGCAAGTTGAAAAATCTTTGTATGGATTAAAACAATCTCCTAGAATGTAGTACCAAAAATTTGACACATTTGTTTTGTCATTGGGATTTGTTAGATCAAAATCATATCATTATGTGTATTAAAAAGCTGAGAATGATCGTATTTTAATTATTGCCCTGTATGTGGATGATATGTTAATCATTGGGAATAATAAGTTTATGATTGATGATCTAAAATATCAGTTGTCTGCAAAATTTGAAATGAAAGATCTGGGTGCAGCAAGGTATATTCTAGGGATGGAAATTACCAAGGAAAAAAGGAGTAGAAAACTTTGGCTCAGCTAGAGTAAGTATATTAACACTGTTCTGGAGAGATTTTGTATGACTGATTGCAAGAAGCTAGTTGTTCCAGTCTTGCAAGGAACGAAGCTATTTGTTGAAGATTGTCTAAAATCTCCTATTGAGATGGAGGACATGACTAGGGTGCCTTATGCAAGTGCATTTAGTATTTTAATGTATGTAATGGTTTGTACAAGGCCAAACATTTCCCAAGCATTGGGAGTACTTAGTCGTTTTATGACAAATCCAGGAAGGCCACGTTGGGATGTTGTGAAAATATTTTTTAGATATTTGAAAGGTACATCTGAGTACACTTTTTGTTATCATGGTAACTCATCTAAATCACAGAGATCTATCAGAATTTGAAGCTATGTGGATTTTGATTGGGCAAGGGACATTGACACTAGAAGATACACTAGTGGATATATTTTCATGGTGAATGGTGGTGCAGTTAGTTGGATGAGCAAGTGATAGGTTGTAGTGTATTTTTCCTCTATGAAGGTAGAATACATGGCAGCTACACACGCATGTAAAGAATAAATCTGGTTAAAATGTTTGTGTTTGAACATTGGGTTTAATGCAGGGCACATTAAAGTTTACTGTGATAGTCAGAGTGTTATTTTTCTGGAAACAAGACTTACTTTCCATGCTAGGATGAAACATATTGATGTGCAGTATCACTTTGTATAGGATATGGTGGAGGATGGAAAGGTCTGTTTAGAAAAAGTGGATACTCTGGAAAATGTTGTAGATGCATTGACAAAACTAGTGAGCACAAACAAGTATAGGTGGTATTCCAATTTGATGGGACTTGGTGCCCATGAACCTCAATAGATTCTAGATGCTCTGGAGGTGTCAATAAGATCTTCGTCAAGTGGGATATTGTTGGAAAATATGCCTCAAACTTACTGACATGAGAATCCTAAAAGAGAAAAATCGGTGAGACTCTTGGAATGTCTTGTCGACAAGCAACTTGGTTCTAAAGGTTTGAATTGATCATGTCGGTGTGACTAATGGTCAGTCTTGCCAATGAGATCCATTGGTATGACCTGAATGGTCAGCGCAAGTTCTCTATCTCTCGGTCAAGGTAGGAGTCTGACAGATTGGTTGTGATTGGGGAGAGTCTTGCCAAAGCTACAAGGTTAGTGTGATATCGGTTTTCAGTATGTGTCATATCGACAGTGCCAGTCTGACCAACAGGTGATGATCAACGTGAGTCTTGCCAATGGTTCTTCATTGGTGTGACATATGACTTCAGCCCAACTTTAAGATCTTCATCTAATGGTTGAAGTTTGGTCGATAGGATATGGTCAACGTGAGTCTTGTCGATGGTTCTTCATCGATGTGAAACATGACTTTGGTCCAACTTTGAGATCTTTGTTTGATGGTTAAAGTCTGGTCGATGGTGTGTGATTGGGGTGAGTCTTTCCAAAAATACTTTGTCGGCCTGACATGGTCTATCAGTTTGGTTTCTTGAAGTGGCTTCGAAGTAATATTTTTGGTCGATGGAATCGATCGAGGTAAGTCTTCCCGATGGGGGATGAACATGCATGAACTTCATCGGTAGAACATGAACTATCAGAGGAGCTTTGGAGACTCCCTCTGAGGCAAGATCTCAACCCGTTGGTATTTTGGTCAGGGAGACTTCACTAGGTCTGACCAATAGAGCGACAAAAGATTGTAGTATGTGCGATTGTCAAATGAGCAGTTTGGTATCTGTGAGACATAGTTTGGCATCTCACCGATACGCGATGCAGTTGAAGGAAGCTAAACCAAACTATTGGTTGAAAGAATGAATCGACCATGGTTGTGGGATAAATTGTAGTGTGTTGCAACTAATCAAAGGTTTGAGTAGTTTTTTTTTTTTAACTGTATGTTGTATGAGCGTTGGAATAGTAAGACATAACTAAGTGTGATTAGAATTTTTTCTATACAAGGTTGATCAAGGAAATTTTTCTGCTATAATATTGGCATGTGAAAGTGAAGTTTGTATCTCTATATGTAAATTTTTTACTGTAATACAAAGAGGCTTTACTTGGCGTGGTGGGTTTTTCTCTCGTAAGGGTTTTCCCATGTAACTCTGGTGTCCAATTGTGTATGTGTTTATTTCTCTATTCTATTATTCCTTTTATGTGCATCTTAATGAATTGTAATTGCAAAATTTAAAGACATATTTGCTTTCTTCTCTGAGTTTTGACAGTAGGAGATTTTTTTCTGCACCTTAAGCTTTCCTTATAGTAATGACTTATATAGAGGAGTTTTGCAAGCTAAGTATAAGGGTAGGTCATGTTGAGGATGAGGTGGAGAAAGTATCAAGGTAAATAAATGGGTTGATTTTCAACATACAAGATGAGCTAAGTCTTACCACCCCTAGAACGGTGGAAGTATTTTTTCAATTGGCAGCCAAGGAAAAATAAAGTTTGAAGAGAAGGCAGGGGAAGCAAGGTAGGTGTAGAGGAAGGATCTTCAAGGCTAGAGGAACATTTGGAGGAAGATGACAAAATCAAAAAACCACAAGGAGAGACAAGTGGTCATCAAGAAAAAATATCAGAATCAAGAGGCAGTTTTAGAGGTAGAAGATCAAATAGTAGAGGAAAATTTGGAGGTTAGGGAAGAGGATCAAATAAATTCTAAAGAAGATGTTATCAGTGTAACAATATTATTCATCGGGCTTGGAAATTTCCAAATAATCAACCTTCAACTTCACATGGTGGAGAAAGGAGAACTTAATTGGTATAAGAAGAAGACAATGAGAGTGTAAACTCTCCATCATATCATGCTACTCTAGAAATTGGTGAATCTTTGATGGTAAGAAGAATTTTGACCAAGGTCCCTATGGTGAAAGAGCCTCCACAAAAACCACCTGCAAATCTCAAGGTAAGTCTTGTAAAGTTTTTGTTGATTCGAGTTCCATAGATAATTTTGTTTCTCTAGAGATGGTAGAAAGTTTAAAAATGAAGAGAATCCCACATCCCACTCCTTACAAGGTCTCTTGGTTGAATAATGGGAAACAAGTCTTAGTTAATGAGCAAACATGGGTGGAATTTAACATAGGAGGGTATAAAGATAAAATATTATGTGACATAATCCCAATGGATGTTTGTCTTCTGCTTTTAAGGAGACCTTGGAAGTATGATAATAAGGCTAAACATGATGGGAAGAATAACACTTATGTGATAGAAAAGGATGGGATCTCATTTTCACTCACACCATTGCAAGATGAAGGCCTAGACAAACAAGTAGGGTCTAGTATAATACTAGTAGGAGAAAAAAGAGTTTTTGAAAACTATGAAAGAAGAGGGTGGACAAGGTTATGCCATTATAATCAGACCAAAAAAATTCATGACAACAACAAAGGTTGATGATGTGCCTAAAGAGGTCCAAGCCTTGTTGGAAAAATACGAAGACATTGTGGTAGATGAACTTCCTTATTCTTTACCACCTATGAGAGATGTGAGCCACCGTATAGACTTTATACTAGGGGAAAACCTACCTAACAAAGTAGCATATAAAATGACCACAAAATAGAATGAAGAGATTAGGAAGAAAATCCAAGAGTTGCTTGACAAGGGCCTCATAAGAGAGAGTCTTAGCCCATGTGTTGTTCCTACCATTTTGTCACCAAAGAAACGGGGTGATTGGAGAATGTGCATCGACTCAATGGCCATTAACAAGATTACCATAAGGTATAGACTCCCCATACCAAGAATGGAAGACTTGATGGATTGTTTAGGATGGGCTTGTTATTTTTCTAAGATTTACCTCAAAAGTGGCTACCACCAAATCAAAATTAGAGAGGGGGATGAGTGGAAAACTTCCTTTAAAACAAATGAGGGGTTGTATGAATGGATTAGCATGCCATTTGGGCTTTCAAATGCACCAAGATATATGATATTAATGAATGATGCCCTCAAGCCCCTCATAGGTAAGTTTGTGGTTGTCTATTTGGATGATATTATTATTTTAAGAAAAACTAAAGAGGAACACTTGCAACATTTAGACTTGGTTTTGAAGAGATTGAATGAAGAAAATTTGATGATAAACTTGAAGAAATGTGAATTCATGAAGGAAGAATTGGTGTACCTTGGCTTTGTGATCTCTAAGGGATCTTTGAAGATTGATCCTAGTAAGGTGGAAGCAATTCTCTATTGGCCTACTCCTACATCAATAAGTGAGGTAAGAATTTTCCACAACCTAGCTAATTTATATAAAAAAAATTGTGAAGAATTTTAGTCATATATGCTCTCCAATCATTGACACAATAAAAGGGGATAAAAGGAAAAAAATTGTATGGTCTGAAGAGGAAGAAAAAAGTTTCCAATATATGAAACAAAGGGTAGCACAACAACCTATCTTAACATTGCATGACTTTAACAAATTTTTCACCATTGAATGTGATGCAAGTGGGTATGAAATTGGGGCAGTATTGAGCCAAGAGGGCAGGCCTGTTCCTTTCTTCAGTGAGAATATTAATGAGGAAAAGAAAAAGTATTCCTCTTATGACTTGGAGTTATATGCTATGGTGAAATCATTGAAGAAGTGAAGACACTATCTCCTTCCTAAAGAATTTATTGTTTCTACTAACAGTCATGCTTTGTAGTTCCTTAATAGCCAAGAGAAACTCAACCGCAAACATGTGAAGTGGGTGGAGTACCTACAAAGGTTCACCTTTACCATCAAACAAAAAAAGGGCCAGTCAAATAAGCTAGAAAATGCTTTGAGAAGGACATTGTTGGTTCAAGAGGTTCAGTTGCAGAGTGTGGTTATTAATGCTTTGAAAGGAATGTATGTAGAGAATGATGATTTCAAAGAAATATATTCTTCTTGTAGTCAATTCAATGACACTTTTCATGAAGAAAATTCTAATTTCTTGATTAAAGAAGGTTTACTCTATAAAGGGGCTCAACTTTTCATTCCCAAGTGCTCTATGAGAGATGATTTGATTAAGGAGAAGAATTGTGGAAGCTTATCAAGTCACTTTGGTGTGGATAAGACTTTAGAACATGTAAGAAGGCATTACTATTGGCCCAAGATGCAAAGTGATATCAAAAAATTTGTAGAAAAGTGTGTTGTTTGTCAAAAATCCAAGGGTTGTAGTACAAATTTAGGTCTCTATCAACCATTGTCAATCCCAAATAGACCATGGGAGTCTATCAGCATGGATTTTTGTTAGGGTTTCCCAAAACTTAAAGACGATTTGGTAGTGTCTTTGTTGTTTAGACCAATTTAGAAAAATGGCACATTTTATATCATGTAAAAGTACAAATGATGCCTCATACATTGCAAGGTTTTTTTCAAGGAGGTGGTCAAAAACCATGGGTTATCCTTGAAAATTGTTCTAGATAGGGACAATAAATTTTTGGGTCACTTTTGGAGAACCCTTTAGAAGAAGTTGGGCACAAACATGACTTTTAGCTCTACCTATCATTCCCAAACATATGGGAAGACTAAAGTAGATAATAAAAGCCTTGGAAATCTCCTTAGATGATTGACAAAAGAACACTCAGCACAATGGGATCTGATCTTACCCCAAGCCGAGTCTGCATGTAATGACACTGTTAACCGAAGTGTTGGTAAAATCCCATTTGAGATTATGTATGGATTGCATCCTAGGGGAGTGTTTGAACTCAAATATTTGAGTGGAATGGAGAAGAGTGTTGAAGGAGAATATTTTTTAGTGGCCATGAAATACATACATCAATAGGGTAGAGAGAACCTTCAAAAGAGTGTTGATGAATATAAACATGCAGACTTAAAAAGGAGAGAGGTTCATTTCAAAGTGGGGGACTTGGTCTTAGCTCTTTTGAGGAAGGAAAGGATACCTAAAGGGAAGTATTCAAAGATGCAAATGAAGAAGATAGGCCCATGTAGGGTGATCCACAAATTTGGAGAAAATGCCTATGAGATAGAACTCCCTCTTGGATTTGTTATCTTTCCAATTTTTAATGTTTCTAACCTATACCCTTATAAATGGGTTGTGATTGCAAGTACAGGTGCAAGTACATCAGAGGTTTCAGATGAAGATTGATTTAAATATTTTCTACCAGGGATAACTTTAAGAAACCCCCCCCTCAGCGAAGGTGTAAAATCCTAGCGAATCTTTCCTTTTATTTGAAAAAATTAGTAATTTTCCCTAGCAAATCTTATGGACATTATTAAAAAAATTATAAAATCCTGGTGAATCTTAATGAATAATTGGTAAAAAAAAATAATCACAGTGGTGAATCCTAGTGAATAATCACTAAAATGATTAATTATAATGGTGAATCTCTCCTTTAAAAATTTGCATAGTTGGTCGGCATAGTTCCCCCATTTTTTAATTTTTTTTTTAATATTGAAGTAGGGACCTGGGGGTGGTAGCCACCAGCGGGGTCAAGGGGGCAGAGACCCCTTGTGGGGTTCGAGGGGGCAATGCCCCCTCACGGGGTCTAGGGACAACAACCTCAGCGCTCTCCTATCACAATACAAGCAGGGTCGAGGGGCAGAGCCCCTCGCCACCAAGCATAAATTCACTATTGAAAATGCATTGGAGCGCATACAGATGAAGTGTTTTTAAAAAATCTCACTTGAAAAGTAAGACTAACTAAAACTTGAAAATTTTACTATCAATTAGCTTTTAAATCGGACGGCTACAAGTTCATTCCATGAGCGAATATTGGTGTGAGTGAACATCATTGGTGGGACACTTAGGGATATCTCACCAATACAACGATGATGACATATGTCATGAACTATTGGCAACAGTGAATGGTGGAGATCAAGCAGAGCTTTGATCGGATGTCTTTCCAAGAGCTTGGCGTGAATATTGTAGATTCCCTTCATGGTTCTCCAGAATTACAGAAGTGGTATACCTGTGCCTTGGTGGACCCCAGGTGGAGTATGGAAGCCTTATCGACGTGAGTGAACATCATCAGTGGTACACTTAGGGATGTCCTGTCGATACAATGATGATGACATATGTCATGAACTATTGGCAACAATGAACGGTGGAGATCAAATTTCGGGCCTCAACAACCTTTTTAAAAGGCACGTGCATATAAAGTCACAAAATTGACTTGCAGCCATTCGATTAAAAAGCTAATCGATGGCAATAAATAAAAAACCTATTCAAGGCTAAAATATCCCTAAAATGAAAAGGTAAATTATTATTAGTGGCGATATTTCCCAAAAATTAATTGTAGGAATATAAAATTAATGGTGAATATAATTTATATCTGTAATTACAGTATAAACTACTGGCAAACCAGTTCCAATGATGCATCATTTAAAAAATAATGCATTGGCAAATTAATCAAGAAAAAATTATTTTTTGTAAAAACCTGGTGATTCAACATCCTTTCTAACTTGTATTATTCACCATTTTTGGAGGTCCCGATTTCAAATATTCACCAATTGGCCAAGATTCACCACTAAAGTTTTCCCTGTTTGCTACCAAGTCAACCATTGAAGCTAAAGTGCATCTTGGATACCAAAGAAGCCAAAAGAACAGGGCATAAGATGTACTATGAGCACCTGGTGAAGTGGCAGGGCCTTCCTATGGAGTATTCCACCTGGATGACAGAGGAAGACATCAAAAATCATGGTACGATAACTCAATATCTTCTCTCAATTGGAACTTGAGATTTTGTTTTTCGTCGGGAGTATGGTGCAGGGGCACTTAGTCTACATGATGTAAATGGGTTCCTATGTTAGTATTTTTTTTTTGAGTCATTTTTATTTGTAATAATGTCTATTTAGACCATGTTCCATGTTTTAAGTTATGTGGGGTCATTTTTGAGTCAAGTTGTCAAGTTTTACAAAAAGTTTCAAAGTTGCTCAAGCAACTTTTACATTTTTGGTCTTTTGTGGAAGTTGAACGGTCAAATATTTCAAAAGAAGTTTGGAACCATTTTTTTTGGCTAGTAAATGTTTAAATATTCCTTGGGAAGCTTGAGGAAATATCCTGGAGATATTTTGGAGATCAAACAATATCAATATACTATGTTTTATGTATTTTATATTGTGTTTTTGCTGCTACAAAAGTTGATATAGCCTTGTACGGCCTGCAAATGATATAAATTATGTTGGAACTAATAAAGGAATGAATTAACCATCATTTGGTTTGTATTTCATTATTTTTCATTTAGATTGGAGTGAGTTAGAACCAATTTATTGAAAATAACCAAGAAATCGTAGTTCTTGAGGGTTTGATAAAATAAAACATGAATTAGAGCCCATTCCACCAGTGGAAAAATCTGATAATCAATGGAATGGAAGTAGATAGGGTTTTTTAATTTTTATAGGGTTTTCAAGAGCAAAGGATAGAGTTAGGGCCAATTTTGATGTAGCCCTAGCCTAATATCACCATGTATTAGGCTTAGGTGATTAGGTATACATAGGGTTTCTTTGTAAGGTGATTTGGTGATGGTTCCAGTTGATGAAATTTGTGTATTTTATACCCCATGTGATATGATGGTAGCCCTAGAGTAAAGGTTTGTAGTTTGGTGATAGTACTTTATATTGTTTTTTTTGTAAAATAAGCCTAATTAGGCCTAATTGGAGTGTAGCAGTCAAAATTGGAGGATGTTGTTACAAAGAAACCATATCTAAAAATTTGATATGTTTCTAAGTTGCTTAAAGGGTATCAAGATGATTTTCACGATTTTGGTTTTGGGGCTTCTCTAAAAGTTTTGTGGGAAAAACCTTGTTCCAAGTACTACAAGAAGAATTGAAGGCTTTGGGAGAAGAGCACCAAGTTAGGGTTTTAAAGTTGTAAAGCATGTTCATTTAAGATTGTGTTGATAACCTCCACCCTACTCTACATCAATCCTAAATCCAATACCCTCAACCCTATACCCAATATTCTAAACGATAATCCCTATACCATATATACACTTAGCCCTATACCCTCAACCTTGAACACTATCCCTCAACCCTCAACCCTATACCTTAAACCCTAAACCCTAGAACCTCAATCCTCATCCCTATACCCTATAACCTCAACCTTGTACCCTAAACCCTAAACATTATCCCTCAACCCTATACTTAAACAGTAATCCCTACACTCTAAATCCTTAACCCTATACCTTATACCCTAAACCCTACACCCTAAACCCTATACATAATATCCTAAACCATAATCCCTATACCCTATACACTTAACCTCATAACCTCAACCCTCAACCCTCAAACTTATACTTAAACCCTAAACCCCAAATTCAACCTTCTACCCTAAACCCTAAACCTAATATCCTTAACCCAATACCCTCAACTATATACCTAATATCATAAACCCCAATCTATATACCCTATACACTTAACCTTATACACTCAACCTTGAAAAATATCCCTCAACCCTCAACCCTAAACCCTCATCTCTATACCAGGTATACCCTCAAATTTATACCTAACATGCTAAACCCTAATCCCTATACCCTATACACTTAACCTTATAACCTCAACCCTATACCTTAAACACTAAAGCTTACACCCTCATCCTTCATAGGGGGAGATGTAAAGAGAGGGGATGGAGGGATTGAGGAGAGAGGGAGGGAGGGAGGGAAAGGGGAGATAAAGATAAGTAGAGAGGGAAGGAGAGGTAGAGAGACATGAGAGATAAAGAGTAGATAATGAAGGATAAGTGGAGGGAGAGATATGGGGGTGAGAAAGATAGAAGTAGAGAGAGTGTGGTAGGGAGTGGTGGAGGGAGATCCAGGTAGAGAGGGATAGGTGAGATAGATAAAAGTATAGAGAGATAGAGATAGAGGGAAGGATGGAGGTGGGAGAGAGAGGGGAGGAAGGGAGAGGTAAAGAGGGATAGGTGAGATAAAGATAAGTAGATAGAGAAAGGTGATATATATATAAGGAGAGAGTTACAGAGAGGGAAAGAGAGAATGATGAGATAGAGAGGAGAGAGTTAGAGAGAAAGAGGGTGAGGGAGGAGGGAGAGAGAACGGGGGAGAGAGAGGTAGAGGGAGGGAGAGGAGAGATAGAGAGTAGATAGGGGAAAAGGTAGGGAGGGAGAGGGAGGTAGAGAAGATAAAGATAATTAGAGAGGGAAGGAGAGGAAGAGAGAGATATATAGAGAGTGAATGAGAGAGGGAGGGAGAAAAGCGAGCTAGAGAGGTGTAGAGGGAGTGGTAGGGAGTGATGAATGGAGAGGTAGGTAGAGAGGGATTAGGGAGATAGAGATTAGAGATTGAAGGAGAGGGAGAGGTATGGATGGAGAGAGTGGGAGGTGAGATAGAGAGTAATAGAGAGAGAGTGGTAGGTTGTGATGGATGCAGAGGTAGGTAGAGAGGGAGAGGGGAGATATAGATAAGTAGAGGGAGGAAGGGAGGGAGGGAGAGAGGGAGGAGACAGAGGGGGAGAGAGGATATATGAGAAATAGAGAGGAGGGAAGGAGAGTTAGAGAGAGAGTGAGAGAGGATATAAATATCATTAGAGAGGGAAGGAGAGGTAGAGAGAGGATAGGTAGAGAGAAGTAGAGAGGGAATGAGGGGGGAGGGAGAGAAAGGTGAGAAAGAGAGGTGTAGAGAGAGTGGTAGTTGTTGATGGATGCAGAGGTAGGTAGAGAGAGGGATTTGGAGATAGAGAGTAGATAGGGAATAAGAGAGGGAGAAAGAGGGAGGTGAGAGAGGTGAGATAGAGAGAAATAGAGAGAGTGGCAGGGAGTGATGGAGGGAGAGGTAGGTAGAGAGAGATAAGTAGAGATGGAATAAGGGAGGGAAGGAGGGAGGGAGCGAGAGAGAAGTGAGATAGAGAGAATTAGAGGGAAAAGGGGAGAGAGAGAGAGAGAGAGCAAGATGGATGGATGGATGGATAGGTAGAGAGGTAGTTCTTGAGATCAAGGGAGTGAAAGTTAGATAAAGGGATGGAGATAATGATAGAGAGGTCTAGAGTGTAAGGGATAAAAAATGAGTGAGATAGAGAAATAAATAATACAACTTGTTGATTACTAAAATTTGACCTCCTGATTATTGAAATTTGACATGTTGATTACTGAAATTTGACATGTTGATTATTGAAATTTGACTAAGTCTAAAATTTGTGAGATCTTCCAAAAACTAGAATTTGCATTATAACTCCTAGAGATCCGACACCACTCTCAAACATCTTAAAACTATATACATGAACTATAACTTAAAGTATAAGAAATTAAACATCCATAGGTAAATGTCAACTTATACTTCACGTATAAAATTTCCCTCAAAGATAACAAGAAGAAAGAAAAAAAAGAGAAGAAAAAAAAAATCAATGTAGACCAAAATATGAGCATGTTATAATGTGCTCATGTTTTGTCAATACATTCAAAAAATGTGAGTGCATTATAATGCGCTCACATTTTGTCAATACATTCACAAAATGCGAGCACATTATAATGCGATCCCATTTTGTCAATGCATTCACAAAATGTGAGTGTGTTATAACGCACTCACATTTTGTCAATGCATTCAAACAATGTGAATGCATTATAAAAAACTCTTGGTTTGTCTTGCTTTGGAAATCCCCAAGCCTTTAGCTTGGATTTTCTTTGGATTTCCAACCCAAAGTCTTGGAGGGCCTTCCCAATGTTTAAAGATTTTTTTATGTATATTCTACAAAATTTCACATAACCTCATATGTGCTTACCATCAAGTTTGCACGTATTTCAAGGTCAAACAAATTGAACACTTGGGTAATGTTAGGCTCTCTCTTAGATATCTAATGATGTAATTTTTTCACATTTTGACAAAAAAGCCTTTGATCTATACTTTATTTTGTTTGTGTGTCCTTTTTTTGAGAAAAACCAATGTTTGGTGTTTTTTTGTTGTTATAAATTAACCGTTCATCAAAATTTCAAATAAATTACATTTTTAGAAACTTGACTCCATTCTACACATAATAAAAAAAAATGATTTTCAATTAATTTGCAAAATTTATAGGGGTAGCACAACTAAAAAAAAAAAAATCACAAAGTGTACACTTCGAAAATTAGTAAAATTTTATTAGAAAAATTAGGCATAAACTACATACTGTTAGCTAATTTCTCACAAAAGCAATTTTAAAAATACTAAAAAAAAGTTAACCTTTTGAAGGAGCCACAAAAGTTGCTATGTTATGTTTTTTGACAAAAACAACAACAATTTATGTGATCCCCTCTTTTTAACCCCTTAATCTCTACCATTTTCAAAATAAGAGTAGTTTAGAAAGTAGACTTGAAGCACTACAATCCTTTCTTTTGTTGTATCTCAAAATATTGAGTGTAACTATCCTCAATTTCACTTCCAATGTCAGTATTTCTTAATTTTAAAAAAAAAGTGGCCACTTAAGACCCCTTTTTGGTCCCCCATCTTTTTGCACTTACCCACTTGATTAAGGGTAGTTTCAAGATCTAGTGTCAAAATTTGGCATTGATAATCGGAAATATTGTACTTGAATAAATTATTTAGAAAATTTTGTAATTTTTGAGGTTGATCATTATCTCTATATAGTTTGCTTGAGATGGCACGCGTTATTTTGTTGCTTTCAAATTAGTATGTCTTGAAATTACTCTAGGAAGTCATTTTAGATTTATTTGATTGCAGAGGAGATTGTACTGTAATTTTTTTATTATCAATATAAGAAGAATGGTACAATTTGATTAAGATTGATTTTCCCTTTAAGGGTTTTCTAGATTTTTCATTCTCACCATTGAAACGCTTTGATTATGTGTTTATAAATGTAAACATTATTTTTATTATATTAGTATACTTTCCTACGTTTGGTATCAAATTTTGTAGTCATAAGCTTGCCCTCTTAACAAAAGTTTAAATTCAAATAACTAGGCTCATTCATCCTCTCAGCTTGAGATGGCTAAACATGCATCCAGGGAAATTTAATGCTATGTGTTACTATTTAAATTTATTCAATACACTCATTATAACACATTGAATCATCAAATAAACCATTCATTCTATAGCATTGGAAAAAATTAATAGCAACATGTTTCAATTTGGTGCACTAAAAAAAGTAACAATTTTGTATGTTAGGGCCCCTTCCTTTTATTTTCAATCTTTATGCACATAAAATTTCTCAAGGTTTATCTAGAAGAATGAATCAAGAAGCCTTCAAATATTCCTAAAAATCACTAGTCCCCATATCTTCAAAAATTATCCATTGAGTAAAAGAATAGAACATCACTATATGTAGGGAATAATATGAACTGAAAGGACCAATCTAGAGTTGGATTTTTCCTCAAATCCATGAACTTGTCTCCTATCAATACTTTCATTCTAATACATTGAATTATTAATCAAATTATTCATCTTAGAGCATTGGAAAAAATTAACAACGAAAAATTTCATTTGGTTCACTAAAAAATAGTAACAAATATGCATGTTACCTCCCTTTCTTACTATTTTCAATATGTGTGCATACAATTTATCAAATTTGATGTAGGAGAACGTGTGTCCTTAAGATGAATCAACAACCCTTTTATGTATTTCTAAATATCAGTAGTCTAAGTAGAAGGATTAAACATCATTATGCAAGGATTGAACTTAGATG
The DNA here is from genome assembly GCA_007115665.2 of Sequoiadendron giganteum. NCBI lineage: Eukaryota > Viridiplantae > Streptophyta > Pinopsida > Cupressales > Cupressaceae > Sequoiadendron > Sequoiadendron giganteum. Next base: position 186,699,433 of record CM021106.1, read on the forward strand.
ACCAATCTACAATTGAATTTCATCTCAAATTTATGAACTTTTCCACTATCAAAGCAAATATACAATGTAGATTTTGAGGCATTCCACTAATGGAGACATTATTTCCTAAGTATAGATCAGTCTACTAGAAGAACATTCTTCAAAGAAATTTATTTTGTCATAGAACAAAGTACCCCAATTGTCACATTTACATTTCTTATAATAGCCAACACATTTATCTAGTTTTCACTTCCAAGTATAATTAGTTAATATAGGCTTTATTGTGCTTAATTGGTTGCATTTAAATAATTAGCCTAGGTTAATCATAAGAAAAAAATTATTATGGAAGGTGTTGTATGAAATGATAAATATTTTATAAATTGTGTGGTTCCCCTTGGAGTGAGATGTCATACTTTGGGTTATTCAAAATGTTCCTGAAGATTTATTATATGTTATATTTGTAAAATTCATTTAATATATATAGGTGGGCCACATGGAGATATGCCATTCTAAGTACACCCTTTATTAAGGGTAGTTTCAAGATCTAGTGTCAACATTTGACATTGGTCATGGGAAATATTGTACTTGAGAGCACTAGTTATAAAATTTTGTAACTTTTTAGGTTGATCACTATCTATATATAGTTTTGTTGAGATGGGATGCATTATTTTGTTGCTTTCAAATTAGTACATCTTGAAATTACTCTAGGAAGTCATTTTAGATTTATTTGATTGCATAGAAGATTGTATTGTAATTTTGGTGTTATCAATATAAGAAGAATGGTGCAATTTGATTAAGATTATTTTTCCCTTTAAGGGTTTTCTAAATTTTGCATTGTCACCATTGAAATGCTTTGATTACATGTTTATAAATATAAACATTATTTTTTTTAGATTAATATAATTTCCTACGTTTGGTATCAAAGTTTGTAGTCATAAGCTCGTCCTCTTAACAAAAGTTTAAATTCAAATAACTAGGCTCATTCACCCTCTTAGCTTGAGATGACTAAAAAAACATCCAAGGTAATTTAATGCTATGTGCTAATGTTTAAATTTATTCAATACACTCATTCTAACATATTGAATCATCAAATAAAGCATGCATACTATAGCATTGGAACAAATTAATAGCAACATGTTTCAGTTTGGTGCACTAAAAAAGTAACAATTTTGCATGTTAGGGCCCTTTCCTTTTATTTTCAATCTTTATGCACATACAATTTCTTAAGTTTGGTCTAGAAGAATGAATAAAGAAGCCTTCAAATATTCCTAAAAATCACTAGTCCCCATATCTTCAAAAATTATCCATTGAATAAAAGAATACAACATCTTTGTATGTAGGGAATAATAGAACTCAAAGGACCAACCTAAAGTTGGATTTTGCCTCAAATCCATGAACTTGTCTCATATCAATAATTTTATTCTAACACATTGAATTATTAATCAAATTATTCATCTTAGAGCATTGGAAAAAATTAACGGTGGCAAATTTCATTTGGTGCACTAAAAAATAGCAACAAATATGCATGTTACCTCCCTTGCATACTATTTTCAATCTTTGTGCATACACTTTATCAAAGTTGATCTAGGAGAACATGTGTCTTTAAGATGAATCAGAAACCCTTTTATGTATTTTTAAATATCATGAGTCCAATTAGAAGGATTAAACATCATTATGCAAGGATTGAACTTAGATGACCAATCTACAATTTAATTTCATCTCAAATTTATGAGATTTTCCACTATCAAAGCACATATCCAATGCAAATTTTGAGGCACTCCACTAATGGAGACATTATTTCATAAGCATAGATTAGTATACTTGAATAACCTTCTTCAAAGAAATTTGGTTTTTGTCTTAGAACAAATTACCCCAATTGTCACATTTACATTTATTATAATAGCTAGCACATTTATCTAGTTTTCACTTCCAAGTATAATTAGTTAATATAGGCTTTATTGTGCTTAATTGGTTGCATTTAAATAATTATCCTAGGCTAATCATAATCAAATTTTATTGTGGAAGGTGTTGTATGATTTTCATAAAATGATAAATATTTTGTAAATTGTGTGGTCCACCTTGGAGTGAGATGTCATACTTTGGGTTATTCAAAATGTTCCTGAAGATTTATTATATGTGACATTTGTAAAATGCATTTAATATATATAGGTGGGACACATGGAGACATTCCATTCTAAGCACACCCTTTATTAAGGGTAGTTTCAAGATGTAGTTTCAACATTTGACATTGGTCATGGTAAATATTGTACTTGGGTGCACTAGTTAGAAAATTTTGTAACTTTTTTAGGTTGATCACTATCTATATATAGTTTGCTTGAGATGGGATGCATTATTTTTTTGCTTTCAAATTAGTACATCTTGAAATTACTCTAGGAAGTCATTTTCGATTTATTTGATTGCATAGAATATTGTATTGTAATTTTGGTATTATCAAAATAAGAAGGATGGTCCAATTTGATTAAGATTATTTTCCCTTTAAGGGTTTTATAAATTTTGCATTCTCACCATTGAAATGATTTTATTACATGTTTATAGATGTAAACATTATTTTTATTAGATTAATATAATTTCCCATGTGTGGTATCAAATTTTGTAGTCATAAGCTTGTTCTCTTAACAAAAGTTTAAATTCAAATAGCTAGGCTCACTCACCCTTTAGCTTGAGATGACTAAACACACATCCAAGGTAATTTAATGCTATGTGCTAATATTTAAATTTATTCAATACACTCATTCTAACATATTGAATCATCAAATAAATCATGCATACTATAGCATTGGAACAAATTAACAACAACATGTTTCAATTTGGTGCATTAAAAAAAGTAACAATTCTGCATGTTAGGGCCCTTTCCTTTTATTTTCAATATTTATGCACATACAATTTCTTAAGGTTGGTCTAGAAGAATGAATCAATAATCCTTCAAATATTCCTAAAATTCACTAGTCCCCATATCTTCAAAAATTATCCATTGAATAAAAGAATAGAACATCACTATATGTAGGGAATAATATGAACTCAAAGACCAACCTAAAGTTGGATTTTCCCTCACTTGTCTCCTATCAAAAATTTTATTCTAACACATTGAATTATTAATCAAATGATTCATCTTAGAGCATTGGAAAAAAGTAATAGTGACAAATATGCATGTTACCTCCCTTGCATACTATTTTCAATCTTTGTGCATACATTTTATCAAAGTTGATCTAGGAGAATGTGTGTCCTTAAGATGAATCAACAACCATTTTATGTATTTCTAAATATTAATAGTCCAAGTAGAAGTATTAAACATCATTATGCAAGGATTGAACTTAGATGACCAATCTACAATTGAATTTCATCTCAAATTTATGAGATTTTCCACTATCAAAGCACATGTATCCAATGGAAATTTTGAGTCACTCCACTAATAGAGACATTATTTCCTAAGCATAGATCAATATACTTGAAGAACCTTCTTCAAATAAATTTTATTTTTGCCATAGAACAAAGTACCCCAATTGTCACATTTACATTTCTTATAATAGCCAACACATTTATCTAGTTTTCACTTCCAAGTATAATTAGTTAATATAGGATTTATTATGATTAATTGGTTGCATTTAAATAATTAGCCTAGGCTAATCATAAGAAAAAAAATATTGTAGAAGGTGTTGTATGATTTCCATAAAATGATAAATATTTTGTAAATTGTGTGGTCCAGCTTGGAGTGAGATGCCATAATTTGGTTTGTTCAAAATGTTCTCAAAGATTTATTATAGGTGAAATTTGGAAAATTCATTTAATATATATATGTGGGCCACATGGATACATGAAATTCTAAGTACACCCTTTATTAAGGGTAGTTTCAAGATCTAGTGTCAACATTTGGTATTGGTCATGGGAAATATTGTACTTGGGTGCATTAGTTAGAAAATTTTGTAAGTTTTAGGTTGATCATTATCTATATATAGTTTCTTGAGATAGGATGCATTATTTTGTTGCTTTCAAATTAGTACACCTTGAAATTATTTTAGGAAGTCATTTTAGATTTATTTGATTGCATAGAAGATTGTATTGTATTTTTTTTATTATCAATATAAGAAGAATGGTGCAATTTGATTAATATTTTTTTTCCCTTTAAGGTTTTTCTAAATTTTTCATTTTCGCCATTAAAATGATTTGATTATGTATTTATAAATGAAAACATTATTTTTCTTAGATTATACTTTCGTACATTTGGTATCAAAGTTTGTAGTCATAAGCTTGTCCTCTTAACAAAAGTTTAAATTCAAATAATTAGGATCATTCACCCTCTGATCTTGAGATGACTAAACATGCATCCATGATAATTTAATGCTATGTGCTACTATTTAAATTTATCCAATAAACTCATTCTAACACATTGAATAATCAAATAAATCATTCATCCTATAGCATTGGAACAAATTATTAGCAACATGTTTCAATTTGGTGCACTAAAAAAGTAACAGTTTTGCATGTTAGGGCCCTTTCCTTTTATTTTAAATATTTATGCACATACAATTCCTTAAGGTTGATCTAGAAGAAAAAACTAAGAAGCCTTCAAATATTCCTAAAAATCACTAGTCACCATATCTTCAAAAATTATCCATTGAGTAAAAGAATAGAACATCACTATATGTAGGGAATAATATGAGCTGAAAGGACCAATCTAGAGTTGGATTTTGCTTCAAATCCATGAAATTTTCTCCTACCAATACTTTCATTCTAACACATTGAATTATTAATCAAATTTTTCATATTAGAGCATTGGAAAAAAATTAATAATGACAAATTTCATTTAGTGCACTAAAAAGTAGTAACAAATATGCATGTTACCTCCCTTGCCTACTATTTTCAATCTTCATGCATATACTTTATCAAATTTGATCTAGGAGAACATGTGTCCTTAATATGAATCAACAAAACTTTTATGTATTTCTAAATATCATTAGTCCAAGTGGAAGTATTAAACATCATTATGTAAGGATTGAACTTAGATGACCAATCTACAATTGAATTTCATCTCAAATTTATGAACTTTTCCACTATCAAATCACATATCCATTGCCAATTTTGAGGCACTCCACTAATGGAGACATTGTTTCCTAAACATAGATCAATCTACTAGAAGAATATTCTTCAAAGAAATTTATTTTTTGTCATAGAACAAAGTAACCCAATTGTCACATTTACATTTCTTATAATAGCCAACACATTTATCTAGTTTTCACTTCCAAGTATAATTAGTTAATATAGGCTTTATTGTGCTTAATTGGTTGTATTTAAATAATTATCCTAGGTTAATCATAAGAAAAAATTTATTGTGGAAGGTATTTTATGATTTGCATAAAATGATAAATATTTTGTAAATTGTGTGGTCCACCTTGGAATGAGATGCCATACTTTGGGCTGTTCAAAATGTTCCTAAAGATTTATTATAGGTGAAATTGGGAAAATGCATTTAATATATATATGGGCCACATGGAGACATTCCATTCTAAGTACACCCTTTATTAAGGGTAGTTTCAAGATCTAATGTCAACATTTGGAATTGATCATGGGAATTATTGTACTTGGGTGCATTAGTTAGAAAAGTTTGTAAGTTTTTAGGTTGATCATTATCTATACATAGTTTGCTTGAGATGGGATGCATTATTTTGTTGCTTTCAAATTAGTACATATTGAAATTACTCTAGGAAGTCATTTTAGATTTATTTGATTGCAAAGGAGATTGTATTGTAATTTTGTTATAATCAATATAAGAAGAATGGTGCAATTTGATTGAGATTGTTTTTCCCTTTAAGGTTTTCTAATTTTTTCATTCTCACCATTGAAATACTTTTATTGTGTGTTTATAAATTCAAACATTATTTTTCTTAGATTAATATACTTTCCTACGTTTGGTATCAAAGTTTAATACCTCAGTTGATTCATAGAAATAAACATAGTTTACAGTTAGGAGAAATTAAAGGATTCAATTAGAATATTTTGGAGAGTTTGAATCATTTTCTAGGCTTTGGAGGAATGAAAAGTATTTTTTTTTTAAAGGAGATTGAAAATTTTAATGATGAATCTAATTTGTGGAAACTCAAAGTTGAAGATCTATTGGTAGAGAGTGACCAATGGATATTAGATGAAGAAATAGAAGGCTATATTCCTCTAGGTATGAATTTAGATGAATGAAAAAAATAGATAGAAAGATTGGATCTAAAATTATTTTATTTCTTTCAAATTTAATACTTTTAAATGTTTATAAATTAGAGGCTTTATGTCAAATAAATTCTCATAATTAAACTTTTCTTGTAGAAAAAAAAATATTATTTTCAAAAATGCTTCATGGAGAGGTCGTAGCTAAGAACTTGAAGGAGTTTTCATAATCAATCGTTAATTTGAATGAGGAAAACTAATGCATTACTTTATTTTTGTATTACCATATTCTTGGGATAGCCTTGTGATGGAAATAATTATCTCCACATCTCAATTAACACTTGATGGTGTGGTTGGAGCCTAATTGTCTAAATAAATGAGGTGAAAATCCATGGAGCCTACTAAAAATGGTATGGTTTTTATAAGTCATGTGATGGAAAAGAGAAAGAATTATAAGGAAGAAAGGGATCTAAGTCTTGAGTTTGGTGAAAAACCTAGTTTTTTGTTAGTTATTTAAATGATTTTAAAGTGCACGTTATTTTTTTATAAAGAAGCTTGCATAATGTTTAGAGGAAATTTTGTTTTGGGAAAGGGGGTTCATGCTCAAACTCTATTTAAACTCAATACTAGTACTATGTGGAATTCCTTAATTACTTTATTAGATTCTCAAAACTATCACCAAAGCAATACCTCAAAAGGGTCAGTGTTAACAAGGTATATTATCTAGTTAGTTTCACTATAGGCCCTATTCACACCTAGTTACTTAATCTTACTTATATAATTTATTTTTTGTGTCTCATATGATAAGATTAAGATGCTTTCCATGATCTTAGTTTGTCCTAGGTTTCATCTAGATTTTTATCATTGCCTTATAGCAAGGTCATCTAACTATATTGTATTCATTATTTTATGGTAGGTTAAGTGCACCAAGATGGTTCCCAAAAAGGGGACTTAAGTAGAAAACTTTTTTCTGAAATTAGGAAATATTGACCTTGGATATGAAATTGAGGATACTTAGACTCAAAATTTTGAGATGGAACAAAAAGAAGGATTCAAGTGCTTTGAGTCTACTTTCTAAACTACTAATTTATTTTGAAAATGGTTGAGATTAAGGGGTTCAAACGAGGGACGTACACAAATTGGTATTGTTTTTGTCAGAAAAACATAACATAGCAAATCTTGTACGACCCTCGTACGGTGAAAAAAAAATTAGTATTTTTAAAATTGCAATGGTCAGAAGTTAGCTAACAGTATGTAGTTGATGCATGATTTTTCTGATAATGTTTTAAAGAATATTTGATTTTTTACTAATTTGTGAAGTGGACATTTCCTGAAAAATAGAATTTTGGCCGTGCTACCCCTACAAATTTTGGAAACTAATTGATTTTTTTATTTTTTTTATTTTTTAGAATGGAGTCTAGTTTCTAAAAATGTAATTTATTTGAAAAATTGATGAACGGTTAATTTATAACAAAAAAAATACCAAACACTGCTTTTTGGCAAAAAAAAGACATACAGATAAAATAAATTATGGATGAAAGACTTAACATTTTCAGAAAGTGAAAAAAATTACATCGTTGGGTAGCTAAGAGATAACCCAACATTACCCATGTGTTCAATTTTTTTGATAGTGAACCACGTGCAATCCTGACAATGAGCACGAACTCGATTATGAGAAATATGGTGGATTTTTTAAAAACACGTCTCTGGTCATTGGGAATGCCCTCCAAGCCTTTGGGTTGGTATTCCAAGGAAAATACCAAGCCTAAGGCTTGGGAATTCCCAAAGCAATATATAGCGTGAGTGTGTTATAACGTGCTCATGTTATATCTCACTTTTCACATGGTTTTTGCTTTTGCGGGGAACATGTCAACTAGGACATAATGCGAGCGCGTTATAATGCGCTCGCGTTATGTCTTCCTTTATGTTAAATGCCAATATATTGAATGTATGCTGATATATTTGTATGTTTGTATGTACATGTATGTCATGTATGTATGTAGGCTTGTATGAATGTAAGATTATATGTACATATGTATTATGCTTGTATGTATGTCTTTAGATGGAGGGAGAATTTAGAGAGAGAGAGAGAGAGAGAGTCTAGAGAGATGGAGAGGGGGTGGAAGTGAGAGTTTAAGAGAGAGGGAGAGGGAGAGAAGGGGTTGGATTGAGGGGGACTTAGCTAGGTAGGGTGGGACAGATAGAGGGAGGGAGAGAGAGAGAGGGGGGTGGGAGAGAGATAATTGAGGGAGAGGGAGAGACAAAGACATAGAGAAAAAGAGAGTTATGTAGGCAAGGTGCCAAAGGGAGAGACTTGAGAGTGTGAGGGGGGTGAGAGGGAGAGACTTGAGAGATAGGTAGTGAGAGGGAGTGTGAGAGAGATGGAGTGTTATAGGGAGGGAGTGGGAGAGAGAGGTAGTGTGAGAGAGATGGAGTGGGAGAGAGAGGAGTGGGAGAGAGAGGGAGTGTGAGTGAGAGATCTGAGAGAGGGAGAGGGTGTGGGAGGGAGTGACCTGATAGTGGTAGAGAAAGAGGGGGGTTGAGTGAGAGGGACTTATCTAGGTAGGGTTGGAGGGATAGATAGAGAGAGGGGAGAGAGAAAAAGAGAGAGTTACCTAGGTAGGTTTCCAGAGGGAGAGACCTGAGAGAGAGAGGGGGTGGGAAGGAGAGACATGAGAGAGAGGGAGATAGAGTTATTGGGAGAGAGTGGGATGGAGTGGGAGGGACATAAAGATAGATCGATAGAGGGAGCCATAGAGGGTGGTAGGGATTGATTGAACGAGAGGTACACAGAAAGAGGGAGACGGTGGATAGAGACAATTAGAGAGGGTAGGAGGGAGGGAAGGAGGGAGAGGTGAGATGTATAGATAGAGAGAAAGTGATAGGGGTTGAGGGTATAGGGTTGATGGTTTCTAGGGTATTAGGGTTTATGGTTTGAGGGTTGAGGGAATAGGGTTGATGGTAGAGGGTAGAGGGTATTTGGTTGATGGTATAGGGTAGAAGATCTAAGGGTTTAGGGTTGAAGGGTTTGGGGTTAAGGGTTTAGGATTAAGGTTTTACTTGGTTGAGGGTAGAGGGTTTAGGGTATATGGTTGAAGGATTAGGTTCAGGGTCCAATGTAAGGGGTAGAGGGTTTAGGGTTTAAGGGTTGAGGGATTAAGGGTTGAGGGTTGAGAATTGAGGGTTGAGCGTTTAATGTATAGGGTAAATGATAGAGGTTTTAAGGGTTGAGGGTTCAAGATTGAGGGTTTAAGGTATAGGGTCGATGGATTAGGGTTGAGGGTCCAATATATAGGGTAGAGGTTATAGGGGTTGAGAGATTAAGGTTGAGGGTTTAGGGATTAGGGTAGATATTTTTCTTGGATTTCATGGTATAAGGGTTGAGGGATTAGGGTTTAGGGTAGAGAGTATTGGGTAGAGGGTAGAGGGTAGAGGGTAGAGGGTAGAGGGTTTAGGGTTGAGTGTTTAAGGGTTTAAGGGTTGAGGGTTTAAGAGTCAAGAGGGTTGAGGGATTAGGGTAGAGAGTTTACTAAGTGGGTTTAAGGGTTGGGGGATTAGGGTTGAGGGTAGAGGGTAGAGGATTGATGGTAGAGGGTAGAGTGTTTATGGGTTAGGGTTTAGGGATGAGGGATTAATAGGTTATAGGGTAGAGGCTATAGGGGTTGATGGATTAGGGTTTAAGGGTTGATGGTTGAGGGATTCATAAGGTATAGGGGTTGAGGGATTAAATTTTAAGGGTTGAGGGTTGAGAGTTGAGGGATTAAGAGGGTATAGGGGTTGAGGGATTAGGGTTTAAGAGTTCAAGGTTCAAGGTTCAGGGTTCAAGGATTAAGAGGTTATAGGGGTAGAGGGATTATGAATGAAGGGTTTAGGGTTCAGGGTTCAGGGATTAAGAGGGTATAGGGGTTGAGGGATTAGGGTTTAAGAGTTGAGGGTTCAGGGTTCAAGGATTAAGAGGGTATAGGGGTTGAGTAATTAGGGTTTAAGGGTTGAGGTTGAGGGTTCAAAGATTAAGAGGGTATAGGGGTAGAGGGATTAGGGTTGAAGGGTTCAAGGTTCAGGGATTAAGAGGGCATAAGGGTTGATGGATTATGGTTTAAGGGTTGAGGGTTGAGGGATTAAGAGGGTATAGGGGTTCAGGGATTAGGGTTTAAGGGTTTAAGGGTTGAGGGTTGAGGGTTCAAGGATTAAGAGGGTATATGGGTAGAGGGATTAGGGTTGAAGGGTTGAGGGTTGAGGGTTCAAGGATTAAGAGGGTATAGAGGTAGAGGGATTAGGGTTGAAGGGTCCAGGGTCCAGGGTTCAGGGTTCAGGGATTAAGAGTGTATAGGGGTTGAGGGATTAGGGGTTAAGGGTTGAGGGTTGAGGGTTCAAGGATTAAGAGGGTATAGGGGTTGAGGGATTAGGGTTGAAGGGTTCAGGGTTCAGGGTTCAGGGATTAAGAGGGTATAGGGGTTGAGGGATTAGGGTTTAAGGGTTGAGGGTTCAAGGATTAAGAGGGTATAGGGGTAGATGGATTAGGGTTGAAGGGTTGATGGTTCAAGGATTAAGAGGGTATAGGGGTAGAGGGATTAGGGTTTAAGGGTTGAGGGTTGAGGGTTCAAGGATTAAGAGGGTATAGGGGTAGAGGGATTAGGGTTGAAGGGTTGAGGGTTCAAGGATTAAGAGGGTATAGGGGTTGAGGGATTAGGGTTTAAGGGTTGAGGGTTGAGGGTTGAGGGTTCAAGGATTAAGAAGGTATAGGGGTAGAGGGATTAGGGTTGAAGGGTTGAGGGTTCAAGGTTCAGGGATTAAGAGGGTAGAGGGATTAGGGTTGAAGGGGGTTCAAGGTTCAGGGATTAAGAGGGTATAGGGGTGGAGGGATTAGGGTTGAAGGGTTGAGGGTTGATGGTTTAGGGATTAAGAGGGTATAGGGGTTGAGGGATTAGGGTTTAAGGGTTGAGGGTTGAGGGTTCAAGGATTAAGAGGGTATAGGGGTAGAGAGATTAGGGTTGAAGGGTTGAGGGTTTAGGGATTAAGAGGGTATAGGGGTAGATGGATTAGGGTTGAAGGGTTGAGGGTTTAGGGTTCAGGGATTAAGAGGGTATAGGGGTTCAGGGATTAGGGTTGAAGGGTTGAAGGTTGAGGGTTCAAGGATTAAGAGGGTATAGGGGTAGAGGGATTAGGGTTGAAGGGTTCAGGGTTCAAGGTTTAGGGATTAAGAGGGTATAGGGTTAGAGGGATTAGGGTTGAAGGGTTGAAGGGTTGAGGGTTGAGGGTTGAGGTATTAAGAGGGAATAGGAGTTGAGCGATTAGGGTTTAAGGGTTGAGGGTTGAGGGTTCAAGGATTAAGAGGGTATAGGGGTAGATGGATTAGGGTTGAAGGGTGAAGGGTTCAGGGATTAAGAGGGTATAGGGTTTGAGGGATTAGGGTTTAAGGGTTGAGGGTTCAAGGATTAAGAGGGTATAGGGGTAAAGGGATTAGGGTTAAAGGGTTGAGGGTTCAAGTATTAAGGGGGTATAGGGATATAGGGATTATGGTTGAAGGGTTGAGGGTTGAGGTTTCAAGGATTAAGAGGGTATAGGTGTAGAGGGATTAGGGTTGAAGGATTGAGGGTTCAGAGTTCAGGGATTAAGAGGGTATAGGGGTTGAGGGATTAGGGTTTAAGGGTTGATGGTTGAGGGTTCAAGGATTAAGAGGGTATAGGGGTAGAGGGATTAGGGTTGAAGGGTTCAGGGAATAAGAGGGTATAGGGGTAGAGGGATTAGGGTTGAAGGGTTGAGGGATTAAGATGGTATAGGGTTTCAGGGATTAGGGTTTAAGGGTTGAGGGTTCAAGGATTAAGAGGGTACAGGGGTAGAGGGATTAGGGTTGAAGGGTTCAGGGTTCAAGGTTCAAGGTTCAGGGATTAAGAGGGTATAGGGGTAGAGGGATTAGGGTTCAAGGGTTGAGGGTTCAAGGATTAAGAGGGTATGAGGGTAGAGGGATTGGGGTTGACGGGTTGAGGGTTGAGGTATTAAGAGGGTTTAGGGGTTGAGGGATTAGGGTTTAAGGGTTGAGGGTTGAGGGTTCAAGGATTAAGAGGGTATAGGGGTAGAGGGATTAGGGTCAAGGGTCAGTTTCTGTGGTTCAGTGGGATTAAGAGGGTATAGGGGTTGAGAGATTATGTTTACACAGGGTTGAGGGATTAAGAGGTATATGGGTTGAGGATTGTTTAAGGGGTTGAGGGTTGAGGGTCTCTCTCTTTCTCCCACTCTCCCTCCTCCCACACTCTATCTTTCTCCCACTCCTACTCTCTCTTTCTCCCACTCTCCCCCTCTCTCCCTCCCTCTCTATCTACATCTCTCCCACTATCTCTTTCTCCCCCTCTCTGTCTCCCTCCCTCTCTCCCTCTTTCTCTCCCACTCTTTATTTCTCCCCCTCTCCCTCTCCCTCCCTCTCTCCATATTTCTCTCCCACTCCCTCTCCCTCCCTCTCTCCCTCTCTCTCTCACACTCTCTCTTTCTCCCACTCTCCCCCTCTCTCCCTCTCTATCTATATACATGTCTCCCACTTTCTATTTCTAACCCTCTGCCTCTCCCTCCCTCTCTCCCTCTCCCTCTCCCTCCATCTCTCTCCCACTATCTCTTTCTCCCCCTCTCCCTCTCCCTCTCCCTCCCTATCTCCCTCTTTCTCTCCCACTCTCTCTTTCTCCTCCTCTCCCTCTTCCATCTTTCTCCCACTCCCTCTCCCTCCCTCTCTCTCCCTCTCTCTCTCCCACTCTGCCTCTACCTCTCTCTCTCTCTAACACACACACACACACTCACCTCTATCTCCTCTACTATAAGGGTTTAGGGGACAATTATAGAATTAGGATAGAGGGTAAAGACAAAGAGGGAGAAAATAAATATACTAAGAAAACCATATTTCACATAACGCGCTCGTGTTATAATGCGAGTGAGTGTTGTACTCCACTAAAACGGTAAAAAAATCTATATACCCGTGATTTCAAGGCCCACAGTCTACATATTCCCCTAGTTCTGTGTGTTCTCTGACAAAAAGCGGCTTTTTGATGATGTTGTGAAGTGTGCAAGAATTTTTTTCACATTCCATCACCTTTTCCACGATCTTTCTACCACCTTTGCATGAAATAGTAGAGTTTCCATGTTAAAAGACATATAATATCAATTGAAGTTTGAATTCCATTGAAAACTGATATACAATTGAAGTTTGGAGGGGAACAAGCTTTTGAACAAGTCAAATTATTGTGGAGTTTGAAGAAAGAAGAAGCTAAGGCTACATAATTAGGTTGAACTCCTCCATTTGAAAGTCTAGTTTTTTAGGTATGTGAAGTCTTTACAAATTTTCTTTCATTATATTATGGCTTGCTTTCATTTTGTTTGTCATTACAACCTTAGGTTGTCAATGCACATTTTAAATTATCATTATATACATAATTATATACACTTGCCAATTACTATTTTACACTTGATGCAGAACATCTACCAGGATCCATAAATAATCAAGGGTACTTATAACCCTAAATTAAATTGAAGAAGATCAACAAACAAACTCAATCATCTTTTCATCAGTACATTAGAACTTGGTTCAACTCTTTGTCAGACTAAAAAAAATAGATTAACCATCATAAAATTTATTTTAACATAGCATAAAGTTGATTAGAAACTCAGAACCATTCACCAAAATTCATCCTTTAATACAACTCCAAGCCTCTCCCATTCCTCTGAAGGGTCCAAACACCTTCCAATACCTCTACACAAACTGATGCAGTACAAAGGAAGAAATCGACACCTTTCTTAAAACACTTATTCAACTATATTTCCCTTCACAAAACATTTGATTCGTATACTCAAATTAGCATTAAGAGTTCCCAATTCCTTTTAAGGACCTTCAAAAAACACATTGAAAATCTTGAAAATAACTAATTACAATCAATTAGGTTCCTCAAAACATCAACCAATGATTATTTCATTCACAAGTTGTTTTAAATCTTCCATAATGGCACCATTGTTTACAAACACAAACTATAATTCTTAAGGCACAACCAAACCATTATTTGCTTAATAAATCTTTGTTTGAGTTAGTAAAACAAAAATGAAACCTTTCAGAAGTCTTCCCTTACACATAAACTTAGTTCCTTTGTTCACTATCCACATTACTAGTAGCCAAGCATCTGCAAACTGTCACATGTATCTCCCAAACCATGCACACACTTCAGACTGTGATACTCATTTTTGATGCAGAGTTAGAGGACCCAAAACCATTGAAGATGTCAAATTTCCTTCAAGAGGCATCTAACAAGATTAAAAAGTCCTAATGGGCCAATCCCAACACTCCTCCAAGCTGGAAAACAAACATAAACACTATTTCCCACATTTCACCCTTGGAATCTAGTTACTATGCAAAACAAGTTTTGGGCCCTTAACTCCAAAACTTTCCAAAACACCAGGAAAATAAAAGAATGATTCTAGAACCCATTTCAGAGTTGTAAGACATACCTTAACCCATCACATGACTCCTTTGGATAGTAATGTCACCCGACGTGTCATTACATCAACTTTGGTAAGCTGTCAAACAAAGAGAGCTCGTCTAATTAAAAAGACTAGTGAACAAACGAGAATTAGTAGAAAAACTTTATCAAGAGCCATTCAAAGGTGGAAAAGAATTGACGACAATGATACAAATGAATTATGGGCATTCTTGGGGAGACTGTCACGAAAAGATAAAAAGTTGTTGAAGCCTTGAGAACACTAATTGAAGAGTATTGGAAGAATAACACAAGGCCATCTCCGAATCAAAGGGATGTGGTAAGAAGGAAAATCAGTAATCGAAATCGTGAGCCACATCCAAAGCATTTTTTGGATATGACTCAAACCCAATTTTTTCGGAAATTTAAAAATGATTATCCTCAAATTAGTATTTCTCAAAGATATTTTGAACTGCTTAAACCTTTTTATGTCAAGATAAATCACACACGCACTACTTGTTGTTGTAGACTACATATTGAATTTTCTAACCATTATGATGTTTATCATTCTATATGTTTAGATTTGCATACTAACGATATTTTGCAGGATTGTGGCATAGAAGACCCACCAAAATCTTCAAGAGAGTTCTTATCAAAAAAATTATGTGAAATAGAGGATGGCCAGATATTCTATAGGACAACATGCTTGGATGGTTCATGCGAGTGTTGTGATGGCTTCCAGCGTATGCCAGTATGTCAACATATGGAAAGCATAGATGACGTGGGACAAAAACTAGTAGAGTTCGAGAAGCATAAAATAGTGGCATATGCTACAAAAGATAGGTCTCAAGAAAAAAGGTGTGATTTGGTTATTGAGAAGATTCCAGTGTACCAATTTATGACCACATTTCGTGAAAGTATACTGTCTGAGTATGCAATGCATACCCATAGAGCCCGATGGTTGGACACGCAGTTCAAGCTATTCAAGGACACCTTTCCAGTTGGAAGCATAGTATCTGTGGTTGACTCTGCAGAGAACTACACTCTATAGCCACAACATGAGGTGCAGTCACAGTATTACAACTCCACACAAGTTTCAATATTTGTGCACATAGAATTCATTCATGCGCCTGATAGTACAGATGAGCAAAGGAAGGTATTGAGGGAGTACTACTTTTACATTAGTGATGATCACACACATTCTCCAAAGTTCATGGTCTACTCTTAGGTGCGATCCCCTCAAATAATAATATTTTTAAAATAATTAAAAAATAAACAAATCACCATGTCCATCCATATAGTCCACCAATTTTAATGATTTTTTGATAGTTCTATTATTCTAACAAATCTTTCACCTTTAGCAATGCCCACTATTTTTTAACAGAGATTTCCAATTTAGAAAAGGTATTATTTTTCATTGATGATAGCTAACTTTAGAAAATCTCTAAATTTGGAGGTAATTCTACCAAATTTTGTAGTGAAATCATGATGAGGTCAACATACACCTTTAATTATTATTCCCCCTTCATAGTTAGAATTTTCATTTTTGCACTCAAATTTTCAATGCATAATTCTCAATTGTATGAGCTCTCTTTTTTAAGATTTTTTTTAATGTGGTAGAATTTCATGCTCTTCATGATTATGTGGGTGATTTTTAGTTTAGATTTTGGATTTTTCAAAATTTAGTTTTCTTAGTGATCTTGTTATGTAATTCTCATTTTAGAAGTTTTTAAGGATCATAAATTTTGTGTATAAATTCTTTTTTATGTCCAATTTTTTGAAAGTGTGTATTTTTATGTACTTTACATGGTTCCTTTTATTTTCTCACATCATATAGAAAAATTGTATTTTCAGCATGTGGTCACTTTTGGATATTATAAGAATCTAGTAAATGCACCTTTTGATTTGTAAATCCACTAAAATAAAGTGGCACGTGTATATGTACTTTAAAAATCTTACACATATGGTGTGCCATTATTGTAGTCATACCATTTTATAAAGTTCCGTGGAGGGTATTTTTGTGCACCTTGTTATTTGTAATCACAACCTTGTCTACCTTCATGAAAGTGTGTCTTATTTTTTGCACACCCTTTATAGAATTTTCCATGAGATTGACCCTATTCTACTTGTAGGTACTATATTTTGCACCCTTTTATGTTTATTCATCACCTTCTTGCACTTCATTATTTCATAATTTTAGTGGAGCTACCATACCTCTCCCTTATCAACATTATGGGGGTATCAGAATATTTATGCTAATGCTTCCATGGTTCTTTTGAGTGAGCTATGTATCTAAATTTTGTTCATATATAGTAGGTGGATGAAGTGGCTAGTTACATATATATTTTAGTGAGATAGAACTAATACCATATAGCCACTTATATTTTTGTGTATGGAGGTGACCTTCCAACTTTAGTTGATCAATATTTTTGAGACTATTGGCACATGTATTTTCAACTATTATATTGTTTCCTTGTTTGTCATATTTTAATTATTTGATTAGTTTCATTGGGGTCTCTCATACAAAACTATCTCTTTGGTCTTCATTTTCATTCTGATTCTAGAGTAAATTCTTCATTTTTAATATTATAGTAGCTATTTTTTAACATTTATTTGCAGCTTTTTCATGCTTTTGTGGAGTTATTCATGTTCATCTTCATGTTCCTACTCTAACTAGAATTTTTTGTAAGGTTTATTTGTCCTTATATTTTCCTTCCTATGGAGGGGAGATTTATTAGATCTTAGTGATAAAAAATTTCCTTCAGGGGTCTTCTTGAGTCCTCCTTTCTTCACTTGTACATGGTTTTTTTTCATATATGTTTTTTATATTTTGGAGAGGAGTTTTTTACACAAATTTTTATCCTTTTCTTTGTTTGTGATGGATTTTTTTTACATGGGTACCTCATTAGGCATTTTTTCAAGACCCGTCTTTCATTTTTTATGCATTTTTTGCAACTCCCTAGTTTCACTTAAGGGGGTGTTGTTGTGAGTAGGTATATTATCTATCTAGTCTCACTATAGGATATATTCACACCTAGTTACTTAATCTTACTTAGGTAATTTAATTTTCATGATATTAGTTTATTCTATGGTTTTATCCTTCTCTTTATATCAAGGTCATCTTATTGTATTGTATAATAGTATATTCATTATTTTTTTGGTAATATAATAATTATATCTATTGCATCTCTCTCTCTCGTAGAAATTTTTTAGTCTTGTTGATTAAATTGTCGCACTTAGGAGATCTTTCATAACTCCAATAAAAAGATGGTCAATTTATTTCAAGCTATCACCTAGGTAAGGCATTAGTCGAGAAGAAGAGGTAAGAATTATTTTTGGAAAATCCTTTTGAAGGACAAAGTCGAGGTGTTTCTAAAGCATCATTTGGTAGAGGAAAAATAATTTTAGATTTGGATTCTTCTAAAACATCATGCAATATCAAAAAATATAACATTGGTCCAAGTCCATATGAAAATTCATGGCTTTCAAAGGTTTTTGTGTGAATATCCTTAGGAAAATTTTCACCCAAGTGAATCTTTCTAGACATGGGAGACCCCATAATATCACTAGGAAAACACTTCAATGGTATAGGAGACCCCAAACTATTGCCCAAGTGGAAACTAAGTGTTATGAACAAAGGAGATGCAAGTATCACTCCATTAGCACTCGAATTTGTTGATAGAATGAAAGTTTAAATTACCATTTAAGAGACATCAATATGTTGGAAACAAAAAAATCAATATATCTCTTAAAGAAGATACCCAAAATATCAATACTAAGAAAAATGTAAAGTATTTCAAATTTTAATGAAGGAAAAGTTTAAAGTTGACACTATTGTGATACCTTCCAAATCATGCCTTCAAAGGATGGTACATGTTGATGAAATAGGTCTTAGGGCCTTGAATCTGGGGAAATTGTTGAGAAAATTGATTACATACATTAGATTTTGATTTCTATGGACATCATATATATGGGAACAAAATTAAGTTAAGTTTAATTTAGATTTTCTATATCAAGTGGGATTTTAGAGCTAATTCATAGTGATTTTTCTAGACCCGTGAATGTGCCATTTACTATTGATTTATTTTCTAAAACATGGGTGTTATTTTTGAAACAAAATTCTCATTTTTTTGTTTAATTTCAAAGAGTTTAAGGCTCTTGTGGATAATTGGACTGGAAGAAGAACAAGGTTATAAGAATAAAAAATGGTGAGAATTTTTTCTCTATAGAGTGAGAATTCATGTAAGAATAAATGTATAGATAGATAAAATACAACCCTACACACCCCTCATCAAAATTTATTTGTAGAAAATATGAATAATATAGTAATGGAATATGTTATAAATATACTCTATGAGGCTAAGTTGGATAAAAAATAATTTGAGAAAAAATAGCTATTACTAATTATTATCTCACCAACATATCTTATATGATAGTACTTTCTAGAATAATAGAAAAGGTTTAGATAGGAAAGAACTCCTCTCTTAGGAATGTCAAAGTTTTTGTTTATGATTCATATATGCACATGCCTAAGGAGAAAATGTTGAAGTTGGAATTCAAATCAAAGAAGTGTATCTTTATCAATCATAATGATAGTGTAAAAGGATACAAGATTTAAAATTGAGAGAGAGAGAAAAGGTGACATATTGTGTGATGTAATCTTGAAATAAATCATCTTATCCTACTAAACAATTATAATTTAGAAAAATGCATCCCTTTACATTTTCACACTTGATTTGGAAATAATATTAAAATGGACTTAGTTATGCCTTAATTTAATGTTGTAATATGTATTTTACTTGCTTACATTAATTTTAGGGCCCTATTAGTTAAAATGAACCTTATAATTCCTTAATTTAGTGTTGTAAAATGTATTTATTTACACTTTCACACTTATTTAGGGCTCCCCTATTTAAGTGAGCTTAATTATCCCTTGATTGGCCCCTTTAATTTAAATCCAAGCTAAATTAATTACATTATCTGGAAGATAAAACTCGACATTCATTAATGATATAACATAACACTCAACCTTAAATAATGTGTGTCCTAGGTAAGTGATCTAGGAACCATTCGCTATAGGGTGAATGGGTCCTCGCTTAGACCTAGGACCCCCTTTTAAAATATGTTTTTGGCAATATTTTAATATTTTCAAATCCATGATTCAATGTTGGCTTGTGATATTTGAATTTAGGTATTTTAAGGTTACTTACATATAAATAAGAGCTCATTTCACTATGTTTCACCTAGATTTTCAATTGTTCAAATCCTAGAGCAAGTTTTATGATCAAAAGTGATTTCAAGGGCATTCAAGGGTAGATTTCTTCATCATTTTTTGCAGCAATCAAGATCCAAGCATTATATCAAAGTGATGTGGATTCATACATGTTATTTGAGATAATATTTTGATGTAGATTTCATGATTCAATCAAGTATTCAAAGTATCATTTCAAAAAAATATTCAAATTCAAGATCCATATTCATTAAGGCCATCTCATGCAAGTTGCAGACCTCCATTATCAAAGGTCCAAATAATTTTTGGTGAGTAGTAACATAGTGTTGTTCATTCAGCATTCCTTCATTCATGATTTTATTCATTTCAAGTTTTAATTACCAAAACAAGGTTTGACCAAGGTAAACCCCCATTCACCTAACAAGCAACATTTTTCTCATCTATCTGTGTGTTGTAGATTTGTGGGTTGAAGAAAATTTGAAGATCTCAAAGTTGAAAAATTGTAAAGTTGTCACCATTCTTGCAAAATCATGAAAATTGACCTAAAAAATTTGTTTCTGACTTTCTGATAGAAAGATTCAAGAATCTAGGAGTGCAAACACAGGAGAACAAAACCCACAAACACATTTCCATGATCCTTAACCAGGACCCATTCACCATAGGGCGAATGAGTCCTCAAATAGCCTTGAAAAAGCACTTTTTTATGAAAGGTACACAAAATTTATCCCTTCCATATTATCCCTAAAGTTTGTAGGTTTCATAAATTTTATGTTTAAGCTTTTAAATGCACTCTATAGATCTCAATTTATATTTTATTTTCTATTTATAATCTTTCTCCCCAAAGTGCTATTTAACCTAGACCCTCGTCCTAGCATCAAAGGGAAATTTATATATTCACACTTTAAATTGATTCACCTTGTTGTTGATAGTCATTTCATTGTCTGGGTCTCATTTCCTAATAAAATTAGAGAAGTAGGACCCCTTTTCCCTCTTTCTATCAACTTTTCCATTTTGGGAAAATCTCTTGTCCTATTTTTCCATGTTTCATTTTGTTGAACCCGACCTTGTATAACAACATTCTAAAAATTAGAGCCTTTTTAACCCTAGATCTAAGTGGTGCAATAGATTTCATTAGGTTTAAATTAGTTGCATTACATTTAGGGTTCTTTAAATCTTGCATTAGTTTGCATTGCATATAGGGGTTTAAATTTGTATTTTTGCATTGTTTAAATTTAAAAATTAAAAAAAATGCATGCATATTCCATTAATTTTGTCATTAGTTTTACTTGCATTTCAACATTAAATTCTAGAAAAATCTGTTACAGAAATCCAGTCTAAGACCTAAAATAGAGAACACATCTAAGCACTCATAAATTGCATTTTTCAAATTTAGAAAACCTTATACGAGGACCCATTCACTACTAGGAAAATGAGTCCTTGGAGGCCTACAAAAACCAACTTTTATGATCTTTTTTGTGGTTTTATGCACTTCCTAGGCCTATTGGTAACCTATAGTATCAATCTAGAAATTTTCAAAAAATTATGTCTTATGCATCTAGGTCTAAACATTCATTTACTTTATAGTCATTTAAAAAAAATTCCAAAATCATTTCAATAGCAAAAATCATCACGACAGTTTTGAAGCATTGCATAAGTTAGATAGCTTACTTTTTCATGTTAGCATGTTTCCTTTTAAGATATGTGGTTTGACATGGTTAAGAATGGATTGAATAAGTACAACATCCCCTCTTATGAGTTCAATGTATAGCACATAAATGAGGTCATTAAGAAACATGTTAGCCATCCTTCCACTATCTTTCCTAGTTACGAGAACATCTTAGAGCAAGATAATCAAACCATTGACACAATCCTTAATATCACCTTACCTATCCCTCATTAAAACCCTATTATCTCTCCCATTTATGAGGATTATATGATACAAGAGGATGCACGCATATATAATCATGAAAACCATAATCGTTCTTCTCCTGATACCTCTCCTATTGGTGACGGAGGTGTCTTGGTGAAAGAAGATACAATCATTGAGAATGACGAAGGTCTTGTTTGTCCTTCTCCTCCTCCCCCTTGGTAAGATATTATTAAACAAGAAGGTGAAATCATTGAAATTCCTTAACATTACTTTACCTATTCTCCATTCATCTCCCAACACCTCCCTTACTTGAGAGAATGCTTTAGTGAAAGAGGATATAATCATGAAAATCACATTTTTGAAGAGGATGTGTTAGTGTTAAGATATCCAATAATTGAGAGCTAGATAACCATGACAATAAAATTTATTCTTCATCTAATATCTCTCCTAGAAGCGAACAAGATAGTTTGGTGTTAGAAAATACACTTTTTAAGAGTCACGAGAATCTTGTTTCTCCCTTTCCTAATGTTACTACCATTTGGAAAGATCTATTTGAATGAAAAAGTCCAATCATTGGTAAGCATGAAACTCATAGTTATTCTCTTGATGCTTCCCCTATTTGTGATGAAGTTACTTTACAAAATATAACCATGGAATGTGATGAACATCTTGTTTTCTCCTCTCCTAAAGGCTCTCCTACTAGGAAAGATATCATTGATACATTTATTTCAAACAATATTAATGTGGATTCCTTAGAATAATATGATGAAGTGACATTAGAACCCCCTTCACTAAGAAATCATGAAAATAAGGACAAGTATTTTGATGTTATGCACATTAGACCTCCCTTGAAGCGATATCCTAAGCCTGAACTTATCATTTATCCACCTAAGCTTTAACTTATCATTTATCCACCCTTACAACAACCACAAGTTCAAAATGAACCTGTTCTTATCTTAAAACCACCTAAATGAAAAATTGATAATGATAATGTTTCACAAAAACTGAGTTACAATACTACTGCTGATACATATAACACTAAGAACAATCTGCAAACAAGAGAAACAACTCCAACATCCCTCTCATTGCCTCAACCTATCTTTCCTAGTGCTCCTCGTTTGCCTTTACAAAGTGTAAAGGAGTATGATCTTGTTGAAAAACTTAAAAATAATCCTACTAAGATATCCTTATGGGACCTAAACCAAAGAAATGGTGATCTCCCTCTTGAGCTTCTAGGGTTTTGGACCTAAAATGAGAGAGGTCAATTTTCTTTTCGAGACATTACACTCAAGAACAAACCCTTGAGATTTCAATGCAAAGAATATTGAAATCTGACAAAGGGAATGATCTAATGGGACTGAATGATAAGAAATGAGGGGTTCACCACCAAGTATAAACTTGGAAAAGAAGATGTTTGGAAACACAGTGTAGTCTACAAGATGACCTATAAATATAAGTAAAATGTAACAAAAAATTGTAAAATTGGAAATGTGCACCTAGGAAATTGAAGAAGGTAGAATGGAGGTATGGAGTCTTGAAAAACCAACTGTTGGAGCTAACTGGGACTCATACACCAAGTTGAGCGAATCAGTCTAATTTTGGGTGAATAGTGTCAGAATAGGTTTCAGACAAATGGGTACTCAAATCTATAAAAATCTATGATAGAAAAGTACAGTGGGACTCATTCACCAATAGTGGCAAATCAGTCCACTTTTGAATTTCTATAAATTTAAACTAGATCTTGTAGCTCTCAATCTATTTTTTTGTTCCTCATTTAGATCTAGGTCTGAAACTGCAAAATTCATCTTGTAGACCTTCTTTAAGATTCCCCAAGGCTTCTTCACAACTTTGAAAAATTTGAATTTCTTTGACAACTTGATGAAAAAATTTATAATCTTGCTCCTTGATAAATCTGCAACCTAGACCTACAAATCACATGTGAAGAGAGGTAAAAATGGTTGTGGGGTTAGAGAATAGGGGCTTGCCTTGGTCAAACCCCTTTTTGGTAATTAAACCTTGAAATGAAATCAAATGTAAAGGGAGAATGATGAATGAACAAAAGGTAATATTGGAACTCACCAAACCATAGCAATAAAGTGTTGCAAATATGCTTGTAATGGTTGCAATGGATATGGTTCTTGATTCTTGCTTGAAGGAGATAGATCTTGAATGCAAAGCTTGCTTGGATCATGAACTCTACATCACAATTATGAGCACAATAACAAACATGAAGAAGGTGATTTGACATAATGATTGATGTTTGAAGAATTCTCTTGAATGCTTGCTAATCTGCTCTTGAAAGCCTTGAATGCTCTTGTGAACTCAATTTGTTATAAGGATGCTCTCACAAAAGTGTTATGTGAAAATGAGTGAAAGAGCCTTGTATTTATACTCAATTATGCAAGAATTCTTAAAATTACAACACTAAAAGCCGACATTGGATCTTGGAGAATAAAATCCTAACAAAGATTTAAATTAAATTTGATTTTGAGTTAAAAGGAACTCATTCGCCACCCTGGGTGAATGGGTCCCACCTAAGGGGACTCATTCACCCAAAATGGCGAATGAGCCCCACCTTAGTATTTTGGGGTAGGTTTTTGAGATTTGATGTTTTAAATGCCTTTTGTCAAGATTATCCTCAAGAATACACATAAATAAGGCTTGTGGATTCAAAATGGGGCCAATTAAAGCATAAAAAGGGCCAAATATTAATGAAAATCTTAGAGGAATGTGAAAGTGTGTTACAACACTTTAAAAAACACAAAATAAGGCAAGGTTAAGTTAAATTATGATTGAAATTATGTTTGTTATGCTTAATTAATTGATAAAGCCCTAGAAAAGTGTGAAAGTGTGTTAAAACACTTTACAACACCTTTGCAAGGTACCATTAAAATATATTAGTTCATAATGGCCCAAGACCTAATGTGAATGTGTTATCCACATTACAACACTAAATCAAAGAAACATTAAGCCAAAATCCACAAGGAGGACCCAAACGAGCATGAAAAATCCAAAGGACCCTTTTTTCGATGCTACATTTAGCTCACACTTTAGTGAGAGGAGGAACCTTATTCAAACTCACACTAAAGTAGAAAAATATGCACCAAGAGGGGTTCCAATGTACCAATGCTAACAAGATGAGATGAAAATGATCAAGAGGGATGATCAAGCCCCCAAGATCAATATCCCATGGAAAAGCAACATAAGCACAAAGGAACACATATGATAGCAATATAAAGAATGCTGACAAGGCCAATCATACACTGCCAAAGATGAAAAAGAAATAAAGGAGAAATTTGGATCAAGCTTCGACCATTTTTTCATCACGATTTGATCAAATCTAGGTTATTTTTCCAAAAAAATGCATACTTACTCTAAAGTGACATAAATCCTACTTGTCCACCAGGCGAGAAGTTATAAGAGGTGAGAAACATACACTCATGGATGGTATGTACTCACACACATGCAAGTGGCTATGGGGAAAGGCATTCCTTGGATTGGGCTTCTTGCTAAACCATAGAAAATTTATACCTCCTGATAACTTTAATAAGGCACCACATAAAATGACTTTTCGAGCTTCACAAGACAAGAAAAACTTTGTATGCTTGGAGGCTCATTAACAAACAAGATGGCTCCACAAGCATGCAATTTGTGTCATGCAAGGTGGCCATATAATGAATGTAAAATGAAAAAATAGTAAATTTTCAAAGGATTCATGCTTAGTTCTTACGAGGTCTTTAACTTAGGCAACATTGTGCCTAATTTCTCCAAGAGAGGAATAATCAAAGAATAGAAGATTCACAACTTAGGGGATGCAGTGTGTTGCATCAAGCCACTAAGAGGAATGTAATATGCTAAGAGAGCTCACACTCATGAAGGACATCACACCCAATGCCATCCACAAAGTGGAAAACACATCATATGAAGTAAGAAGGTTGCACTAAGAATAATGCCAATGTATGCTCCCACTTTAAAGGAATTTCTAAACACCATGTTGTGAGAAATTACTTTAAAGTAGAAAATGAAAATTGCAAACAAGAAGAAAGACATGAGAGCCAACTTGGAAAGCCCTATGCCAAGTCATATGTTTTCGAGTAAGACTGTGTCATGTGATAGAAAAAGAGAGAGAGAGGGGTTTCCCCCAAAATAAAAACACCAAACACATAAGGGATCTATGGATTTGGGGTCATTATGTTCTTTGTTGTAATTTTTTGAAGGAGCTCAAAACTGTCATCATCCCACAAATACACATAGAACTAGAAGAATGACAAAAAGAGAGCAAAAACAAAGGAAAAGCCTTTTGGGTCAACATGGAAGATACATAGGGTGTCTCGACACCTTGCGTCATCCCCAAAAGAAAAACACAAGAAAAATATAAAGATGAAAAAGTGAAAGTCATGCATGACATAGAGAACAATGAAGGTACAGATAGAGGAATTTCACAAAAAGAGAAAAAATAGAACGTCTCGGGGGATCACATCATGCACATGCAATCACACAAAAGAAAATAAATAATAAATAATTCAAAAGACTAGTAAGGAAAATGCAAGACAACCTACAAGCAATTCATTTGCCTCCCAATCATGTTTTTTATATACCAAAGGTGAACAACTAGCCAGAGGGACAAGAGCAAGTGTCAAACTAGGAGAAGCACTAGGTTCGGTACTCTTTATATAAGATTTGTTATTTAATCTCATGGAAGATGAAAATAATCTATTTAGTTCATTATGCACCTCTTCCTCAATTTTAGAAACCTCATCATCATCATCTAAGTTGATCACAACAGGAGGTCGAAGGATAATGTCCATAGAAGGGTTCAACTCATGTTGAAAATGGAGGTAATTATGTAGCTTTAAAACTTGTAAAACTATTATACTGTAGATCTAAATAAGTTTTATTTGTTACAAATTCTTTTTGGATGATTATCTTTTAGATCAATTCTTTGTCAATGATTTATTTTGTTTAAATCAATTTTATCCTTAGAGAACTAGATATAAGATTGTAGAAGAAATATAAGACAGAATAGAAAGGACACAACATGTATGTGGAGAAACCCTTTCAGGAAAAAATTCCACCAAAATTTGGTCTTGCTTGTATTATTTAACCTTTGAATAAGATTACAATAACACTGATTCAATTCTTGCTTGAGATGCTTCTTTTGCCTTCAACAATTCTTCTTCACAACCTGCAATGAAATCTGATAAAACTCTCTTCAACTTGCTACAATATATAGACAATAATGAGACTTGTAAACTCCAAAGAGTTTACAATAACAAAGCACAAATTTTATCTCACAAAACCTACGCCTATTCTTTGCAAGTAGAGTTCTTTCGTGAAAAAATGTCAAACCAAGTCCCTCATCAATTTGGGCATCCAAAACTGGAGTGCTAACTTAACCTTGATCACAAAAATATCTTGTAAGCTTCTCCTCAAATTTGGTGCCCAAGAATGGGCCCACTTAACTCAACCTTATAAAATATCTTATCATGTAAAAGTGTTAACTCCAAGATGCCAACTTGGGTGCCTAAGATGGGTCCAAGTCAATCTCTATTAACAGAAACATATCTCTCCACCATTCATGCAAATATCATGCATGATTGATCTCCTCCTGTTAAATAAAAATATCCACTTGTTATTTGTCATGCAACTCAATTCAACTACATGGAACAACATGAAACTGAAGATAACTAAACCATAACTGAATTGAACCAAACCGCGTAAACATTGATCCCTATTTTATAGGAACTCAACATGCATAAATCAAAATACCTATTTTGTAGGAACCTACATGCGTATCTGAAGTGTACTCAATTCATCAACCAGTTAAATAAACCAACATAGATCCTACCTCCCATGTAGGTGCCCATGTGCTCCTATTTTGTATGAGATCTCCCAAGGTGTCCCCACATGCTCCTGCTATTTAGGAATAACTAAAAATATCAAATTAAATGTTTATTTCATTCCAAAATTAATCTCTTCCTAATCCTAGTGTTTTCAAACACATTCAAAGGACTTAGGAGATACATGAAATATGTTTAGAATACAAATAAATGGCATCCTATTCCCAACAATCACATCATGAACATGCAATCACCCAAAATAAATAATGAAAAATACTATATGTGTTGGCAAGAGACACTGCTAGTATCACTTGGTGTTGTCACTGATGGCAACCCTAATCAATGATCAGATATGCATACTATCATTTGATCATACGGACAGAAAGATTGAAGATTGTCAAGGAAGAACATAGTATCTGGTAGTATAGTGTTCATCGATCAATATGAATATTTCATGTTATTATTTTGTATTGTGCATCCTAGGGAATGTTTTTTGGTATATTATCTATGTTACTATTGAAGCACAGTGGATCATATAAATTCGTGTGGAAGTTAGAAGATTCGATTGACCTATTCTCAGTTTTTATTGTATTGGGGCTGACTTCATGAATACATTAAGTCACGGATGTATGTGAACTAATTAATCAAGTATTTCTATGTTTGTATATTTTTGTTTGGGTCCTATCCAAGTTGTGGCCGACTATTAAGGGTACGCATTGCATATTCCTCATAATTTGAGCCAACGGTTGTAATTTTCTTGTGTTCTATTGAAGCCGAGAAAGTGTAATTGAATCCTATGTTTCAGATATATATATATATGATCATCTTTATCATTTTGATGTGTGTATAAAGTGTGTATTCATGTGAATTACAAATAACATCAGAGCAGAAGAGCGATAATGTGCAGTTTCACTTGCACATAGAAGATAGGTGTTGTGTGTATGAGCAGAATAGGGCAGAAGTGCAGAATCAATCTATAGGACAAAAAATCTATTTTTCTCAGTTCAAAATCTCAGATGGATTTAATCTGATTTTCCTTGCAAGGAAGTGATTCTTCCCTTTGAGCAGTGAGCTCTAGGCAGTGCGCTTGAATGCAAGTGCATTCCCCATTTTGTAATTTTTATTTGAGTATACTCAGATCCATTTTGGATTGTCCATCAACCATGGTTTTTCCCCTAATAGGGTTTCCACGTAAAAATCTTGGTGTTATGGTGTTGTGTTTGTTTTCATGTTTATGCACTATGGTTGAATGTTACTAATGCTTGATGATAAAGGCTAATAAAGTTAATTTTTGCACAAAACTTATTCACCCCCCCTCTCAGTGTATTTTTTTTCCAACAATTGGTATCATAGCTAGTTCCTCTGAAAGAAGTCTAACCACTTGGAGAGATCTTGAAAGGTGTTTTAATGGATTCAAGCAATCTTCAACAACAAATTTTGGTGGCCCTGGATGATCTTGATTAGTCAAAGGCTGAAGTTCAAAAATTGCAAGAAAATATCTCAAATGCTGAGAAATTCATTGATTCTCTGAAAGATAAAATCAATAAGTCTAGAGAGAAGAGAAAGGAAGTATGTGATTAGATTAAGCAAAGTGAAAGTAAGAGCATTGAAGAAGAAGAACTCAGTCAAGCCCTAAAAGAAAAGACAAAAGAATGTGAAAATATTACCAGAGATAATACAATTCTAAAGCATGAGATGGAATCTATCATGATGAAGATGACCAAGGAGATTGAATACAGAAAGAAAAATGAAGAGAACCTAACATAGTCCCTGAATGAAAAATTTGAATTATGCAGCCGATTGGATAATGAATTGGAACAATCAAAAAATAGTGAAGAGGCACTTGAAAATTAGATGGATAATCTCATGAATGAACTTGCTGCTGCAAATGAGTATAAAGAGAAGTTCAAAGCTAGTTTTTCCATGCTTGATGAACTAATTAGCAGTCAGAGAACTCATGGTGGCAAGCAAGGTCTTGGATATGAAGAAGGAGAAAGTTTTGGATCCGAGCAAAGAAGATTCAGACAAGGAAATCAAATGAACAAATCTGGAAGATATCAGGTAAGGCAACCTAATGCTCAGAGATTTAATGGATATTATTTTAGTTGTAATAAAATTGGACACATGGCCGCTCAGTGTCGAAGTAGAATGAATCAAGTGGTCCACCATTCTCAGGTTAGTGTTTTAATTGACATATGATTGGTCATTTGTCAAATGAATGCATAAGTATGATGAATCAATTTCATAGAAACATCAGACGCTACACATGCAATATACTTGGCCATACTACTAACCAATACAAATCAAGAGGAAATCAGTGGAACAACTGGTATGGAAAGAGAAATTGTGTGTGCTACAACTACAACAAAATTGCTCATGTTGCAACATATTGCTGGAAGAGAAAAGGTCTGGTAAAACAAAAGAAAAACATGCAAAAGGATATCAAAGGAAAAGGAAAAGTCACTACAGATGTGGTCAGGCAAAAAATGCAAAAGAAATGGGTAAAGAAAGAACCCTATGTTGAAGAAAGTGTGCCAACACCAGAACTTGCATCTGTTAATTCCTCCAGGAATTAGTTTCAAGTGTTTGGCCTAGGGGGAGATGTCAAGAAAATCATACAAACCCCTAACCTTCAAGTGATACCGAATGTGGATGTGTACAATAGATGCATAAATGATCAACAAATGTTGCTGAACTCATTAAAGGAAATAATATGCCATATTGGAGGTTCACAGATGTTTTATTTTTCATGGTGTATAGATACAAAGTAACCGAATGTATTAGGGTTAAAGCATTTATTATAAAAAAATGGTTAGGTTTGTAAACGATAAAAGGTCATTTTTATAATTCACTTTTCACCTTGCATTTGGAAAAAAAGAAATTTGGAGAGCTCATAGGTGAACATTGGCGATTTGAGGAGAGATTCAAGCATCGAAGTGATTCAACATTCAAATTGTGTCCAGTGAAAAAGGTATTTTTCAGAAAACTTTGCAAGATTGTGATTTGGAAAAATGAATACTCGTCTGGTAATTGAAGTTAAAGGTCAACCTCATCCCAAATTCAAATGGCATCCTTACAAATCCCTTGAGACCGATCCCTTAGGAGAATTTTCATCTATTCTATATGGATTATTACACATAAAGGAAATTAGGGTTTATGTCCATGCCAATATTGAAGAACTAGGAAGTTCTCAACTAATGAATTTGTACAATAATCACATCATTGGTGAAGATTACTGTGTAAAGCCAGAACATAAAATCCTGGAAAAAAAGAAATTCACACATATGGTTAAATTTCCCATGTTTGGAGAGTCAGAATGGGTTCGTTATGTTTTGAGGCAAGTGCATAATGAATTTATGTGACTAAAAATTTTGTTCAAAATTACAAAGGAAGTTATCAATGCAGTAACCAGTCTAAATTCTTTCGGTGGACTACCAATTCTGAAGTCTATGAAAAATCAAATGGTGATTGATGCTACAGGATCTACATATGACAGAAGGGAAATGACTATTGATAAAATTATCGATATAGATGTAAAATTTTCATCCATGGTCATTGGATACAAAATTTATCACTCTAGCCGAGACAACTCTGTGTCTGAAACAACAATTTATGTCGCCTATCCAATGGTGAAGGAAAATGCAGATTATGATCTTTGTGAACTACTGAGAATTCAGGTAATGGAAAACTTGGCAAATATTAAGAAGGATAAGAACTCTTTCAAATATGGTACCCTTCTTTTTTGTTTATTCTGTTATTTCATGGGTGAAGTTTCGGGAGTTGGAAAAGTTCAATGGAAAAAGGACAAGTCAGTAGCCAAACAAATCAGAGATTTTTTATACAATGTTGCAGACATCAAAACAAGGAATGCAACTATCTGGGCATACTTCAAGGGCTTTCAGACTATGATGCAAGCAAGGGAAAATATTCCCACCTCTATTGTAGAGAAATACAAGGACTCAATTTGCTTCATGGTGAGTATTAATCAGTGTATGATGGAGGTCGTTGATCCCAGGACAATTTGGATCATCCCTATGGGATATGAAGTCGATGGGAAAGTTTTGGATATGTACGCTCAACACATACTAAGAAAACTAGTGGATCCAATAGAAGAAAGGTTTGGTACATATGCAGAGAAGGACATACAGGTGCACAACGAGCTCAAAAAACCTACAGTTACCAAAAGAGTCAAAAAAGAGGTAGAATTTCTTTTAGAAAGTATGGGAGTATCTATAGAATTACTAAAAGAAGCTAGACATAAAAGGTAAGAGTTTGAAGCAGCAAGGCGGGTAGCTAAGGAAGCAGCAAAAAGTCAATCATCTGGTCCGGCAGCACCATCTACCCAAGCTAGAACAACTAGAAGTTTTGCATCCCATTCACTCCCTGCACACAATCAATCCCTATGAAAACTAAATCCAAGGGATCCGGTAAGGATGGGAAGAGGAAGAAAGATAAGAGAAAAAGAGTGTATATGGTTGTTTCTAATGATGAGAAAATAAAGTTTGATGAACAAGTAAAATAAATCAAACTTCAACGCACTAAGGCAGCAACAATCACAAAGGACAAACCTTCTGGTGGAGATAACCAAGAAAAGAAGAAAGCAAAGACTGGAAAACCAAGTATGTCAGTAAAACCAGTTGAAAAATTTGTGATGAAGGATGGAAACCTCAAAACACTTTGTGAATGGTATGAGTCTTTTGATGAATCTGAAAAAAGAATTCTTGAAGCAACAATAAAGCACATGAATACTTTCAATAAAGTGTTGATAGAAATAATGCCAAATTTTCCTAAAATCTTATATGACATATTGGAGATGAGGAGATTTAACGCTAGAAATGAAGAAGAACATATGAGAGAAAGGATCCTAGCAGAGCTATGTCTGGTAATGACAATGGATGAGATGAAGGAGTTCCTGAAAAGAGCCAATAAAGAATTCAAGAGAAAATCAAAGGTAAACAAACTCATGATTGGCCAAATAGATGAAGTCATAAAAGATACTGAGTAGATTCTCAGAAATATTTTTATAAATGATAGAATTGATGTTACTGAGGAAACACATGTTGAGGAAGTTCCCTCTGGTCCAAAAAGGGAAGCAGAAGAAGAAAATGGTGAAAACATTTAATGTGATCCTGAAAATGAAAAGGAAAATGATGACATGATTGAGGATACTCAAATTCCTCCTCCAGTGGACAACACATAAAATCCTATGGAAGTTGAAATTTCTGAAAAATGTATCAGTTGGGGAAATAGAGATGAAAGAAGGCAAATCAGAATCTACAAACATGGAAGTAATAGTTGAAGAGAAGAAAGATATTGTAAAGGAAGTCTCGATTGAAGCAAGAGACACTTTTGAGGCAGTAAAGAACTTTCTAGTTGAACAAAAGGAAGAACTGGATTCGAAACTGATTGAAGGTCCTATTGACCTATCTACTTTAAGCCCAATCCAGAAAATGAAAGTAGCTACAATTGCTCAAGCACAAGCTAGAAAAAAGCTACTAAAATCATACATTGAAGATAGTGAACTGCCAAATCTTATATCCGGAATATTGGAGAAGATAATTTCATTCTATGTGAAAGATTTGATTGTTTCATCTTCTAGTGAATTGAAAAGGCTTATTAACTCAGTTGGAACTCACTTTGAGTCACTAGAAAAGTCATCCATGGTGAAAGTGCAGAATGAATTTGATGTTAAAGTTTTGATGGATTGAAAAAGATGATTGTCAAAGACAAAATATTTTTAACTACATGTGTAAATACTATGCATAATTCTTTATCAGAAGGTGGTAAGATCTACAAAGCATGTTTTTATTTTTCATAGTTTATTGAAGAAAATGACAAAAAGGTAAAAGATCTGGAAAACTAGTTAAATACCATATCTGAAGCATTTCATCCTCTTGCTCGTGGTAATGGAAATACAGAGAGAGAAGTGATTTCTTTTCTTGATAAGATAAAAATCCTAAATCATGAGAATGACAAAATTGTTGCAAATACTTGTGAACTCATAAGCATAATTTGTCCAAAACTTGACATATTGACAAGTGCTTTAAAGGAAGGAGAAGAATCTATAGCATTTTTTTATCCAACCAACCTAGATTCCGCAGAGAAACAATATTATTTGTTGTGTGGACATATCACAATCCTAGAGAGTCTCAAAAGAGTTTGGGATGCAAATTTGATTCAGCTGAAGAAAGAGTTTGTAGACATCTTTCAGCTTATGTAAGTTAGAGCATCATTTTTGCATAACATTTTTTACTAATTGATCCATTTTTGGTATGTGATACCTACCTTTTCCATTGATGTCAAAGGGGGAGAAGAGTGGAGTGAAAAATGTTCAATTATCTCAGAGGGAGAATTATATTTTGAATTTTTGAGTAGCAATGCAATCTATCTTGGTACTGGTCTAACACTTAGTCATTTTTCACTAAGTGTTGCAATCAATGCCAAAGGGGGAGATTGTTGACAAGAGACACCGCTAGTATCGATTGGTGTTTTCATTGATGGTAAGCCTAATTGATGATCAGATATGCATACTATCATTCGATCATATCGGCAGAAAGATTGAAGATTGTCAAGGAAGAACATAGTATCCGGTAGCACAATGTTCATCGATCTATATGAAGATTTCATGTTATTATTTTGTATTGTGCATCCTAGGGAATGTTTTTTGGTATTATCTATGTTACTATTGAAGCACATCGGCTTGTATCAATTCATGTGGAAGTTAGAAGATTCGGTTGACCTATTCTTAGTTTTTCTTGTATTGGGGCTGACTTCATGAATACATTAAGTCGCGGATATATGAGAACTAATTGGTCAAGTATTTCTATGTTTGTATATTATTGTTTGGGTCCTAGCCAAGTTGTGGTCAACTATTAAGGGTACACATTTCATATTCTTCATAATTTGAGATGACAATTGTAATTTTCTTCTGTTCTATTGAAGCCAACAAAGTGTAATTGAATCCTATGTTACAGATATATATATGATCATCCATATCATTTTGATGTATGTATGAAGTGTGTATTGGTGTGAATTGCAAATAAGAGCAGAGTAGGAGAGAGATAATGCACAGTTTCACTTGTGCATAGAAGATTTGTGTTGTGTGTATGAGAAAAATAGAGAAAAAGTGCAGAATCAGTCTATAGGAAAATAGATCTATTATTGTACTTAATCGAAAATATAATCAGGCATTTGTAGATGCTAATTTTCTCAGTTCAAACTCTCAGATGGATTTAATCTGATTTTCCTTGCAAGGCAGTGAGCCTTCCCTTTGAGCAGTGAGCTCTAGGAAGTGTGCCTAAATACAAGTGCATTCCCCATTTTGTAATTTTCATTTGAGTATACTCAGATCAATTATGGATTGGCCATCCACCGTGGCCTTTCCCCTAATAGGGTTTCCACGTAAAAATCTTGGTGTTATGGTGTTGTGTTTCTTTTCATGTTTATGCACTATCGTTGAATGTTACTAATGCTTGATGATAAAAGTTAATAAAGTTAATTTTTGCACAACACTAATTCACCCCCCCTCTCAATGTAGCTTGTTTCCAACAGTATGCACATAAAATGGTCTAGAGCACAAATTAATTAAATACTAGTTATTTAATTAACTAAACTTAATTTCTCTACTTATATAAATAAATTGATAAATTTATTTGTATAGTTCACCTCTTAATTATTCTATTCCAAAATTATCCTCCCTCTCGAATTAATTAAACACACAAATTTAAATAATTTGTTATTTGATTATTCCCTTTCCTCGTTAAATTTTAATTTTTAATTCAAATTTGTCACATTTCTCCATAATTCCCTAAATTCCTCCAACTCACCCTCCACATCATCACATGCCACATGATTTATTTTATTTCTAATTTCTAAATTAGAAATATTCATCTAACCTCCTAACCTCCTTGGAGACACATGGCTCCTCTTTCTAATTGATGCTCTTTGACACTTGGATGATTTTCCCTTCCAAATGGAGCAACGTCCATGAATACCTCCAACCTCTTTGTGCTCCACTGTTGATCTCTTAGGATCATGATCTTGACCATCTATCTCTCACACCTCATTCAAGGCTTAAAAAACTCTATAAATAGGAGATCATTCTATAGTTTTTCAACAAGGATTTGATCATAAACTTATGTTGCAAAAATTATCTTAGCAATTGAGAGCATTTTGATTGCATTTGCATAGAATTTTATTTTAGCATTTAGCATTTAGTTCATATTAGTGTTCTCGTGGACATTTTATTTTTAGCATCTTAATTGTTGCATTTTCATACAAATTTCATTTAGATTTACATCTTATCATAGCAATTATCTTAGCATCATTTTGAATACAACAATATTACATCATATCATTTACCATTGCAATCAAAATACCAAAAACATGTAGATGTTGGCATATAGTCTTGTATTTCATTATATAGCCTCTCATTTCATAGGTTTCCATCTAGTAAATTCATGTGCAACACCTAAATAAATCTGAGAGCATGAATTAAAAGATCCCTGAGAATAGAGGACAATGGAACAATTTTGAATGAACATTTAGAGCAACCTATTTTTTTATTTCAATTTCATTAATGTAACACATTCCATTGGTGTGGTTAATTTTATCTTTCTAATACGCACATTTTACATCCCATATAAATTTGGCATATAAATTTGGCACCCACCATGGGGCCCTAGCCCCTTTCACTAACATTTTCTAGAAAAGAATGTTTTACAGGTTCAGACGTGAAATCTTTGAGTGCAATCATGAGTTCTTTCAGTGCATCTGAAAAATTCTCTAGCGCATAGGAGCACTATTCTGGTGCATCTGGGCAACCTTTTGGTGCATACGCACCATCTTTCAGTGCATACAAGGAGTATTTTGGCCCATTCATAATTTCTTTTAGCGCATTGGTAGACTGTTCTAGCGCATTCATAAGTTTTCCTGGTGCATAGGTGTAGTATTTTAGCATATTGATTCTCTGTTATGGCACGTCTGTTTTATTCAACAGAAATTCATAATTCAAAAAATTGATTAATATTTCTCTATTTTGCTAGTTTTGAGAATGTTGTCAGAGACTTTGTTGAAACCATAAAGAACACTATCAAAGAATTAAAATTTGAAACTACTAACAATTGATTGTAGGGTTTAATTTATTATTATTTATTTTGATTAAATTAGGAACATAGCTTAGTTAGGGGAAAATGTACACCATGTCTATTGTTTTTGGAGAATGGTAGGCATGTATGCTCTCCTCTTAACTGGGTGATCGAAAAGCCAGACCCATATTTTGTCATTTTATTGCATTTAATCCTTAGAGGGTTTGCCTTGGTGGGACAAGAGGTAATCACCCCAAGGGAACGACCCAATCGAGAACACGCTAAAGCCAAGTGACCTCCACCCGAGATATAAGTGTGGGTACTTGAGGAAAGTTCAAGTATCACAAGGATTGTTCTAAAAAAGAAGGGAAACAATGGTCTCTTGTTGTATGGATGATCCCCCATGAATGGAATGCCTTTACTAAAACCCTTGTTATATTATGCCAAAATCCCTTTTCTATTTTTTGGTGCAAGAGGTATAACCTTTAAATCCGTCCAACATTCTTGTGGCTTTTGGTAGAAATGAGAAGTTCATCATGGGAGATTCATGAGGACTAAGGCTTGGTTGAACTAATAAGTGAGTACAATGAAAGGGGATAGATGATGTGGTCAAGCCTCTAATCATTCACCAAAAGTAAGCACGGTTGGACTAAAAATCCAAGTGGGAATTTTGTAAATACTGTCTTTCAAAGCCCTAGGGATTGTACTTGCTTGTTGTGTTTCACATGCATGTTTTGAAATAAATTTTGAACAAACATCACCTACTCGGATATACAACCATTGATTCAGAAGATTCGTATCATAGAACAATCAAATTTCCCTGTCGAAAAATAGAAAAAAAAATCCATCAAATTGTCAAAAATAGATAGCATTTTCCCTTATCAATGCATCTATTGACTATTTTGGTGCATGCCTTCAATATTCTAGTGCATCCATTTATTTTTTTGGTGCATTTATCCTCTGTGATAGCGCATTTGTACTATTTGGCAGCGCATACCTTCCATACATTGGCACATTTATTGCCTATTTTGGCACATCCATCCCTTGTTGTAGCACATCTATTCCATTCTATAGTGCATACAAGCCATCATTTAGTGCATCAAGGCCATTCCTTGGTGCATCTATCTTTAGTGCATTAGTGCACTGTTCTATTCCATTCATAAAAATTTCAAACTAGAGAGTTGAATTCCCTATTTGTTTGAATTTTAAACTCCTAGTTCAAGATCCTCTTCAAAATAGAACCATTTTCCAACCACACTAGAGTCTCAAACTTGTCAAAACCAGCATTCTCAAGTGAAAATATTTAACCTAAAATTTGATCAAATATCTAAAAGTGCCCCATAATCACATCTATCTTTGGTTAGCAACTAAGTTTCACCATCAAGATTCATCATCCTTTATCAGGATTCATCATCCTTCAACCTCGAAACCAACATTGTGTAATCAGATTTTTTTTTGTCCCTTTGGTACTCCTTCAAACGAAAATCAAAGTTTAGTCAAAACTATAACACTTTTATGCCTGTTCAAACAAGATCACAAAGACAAAAAATCAAGGAGAAAGAATTTGAAACCCAAAATAACATGGTTGAGAGAGAAGAGAATCCTTTTTTCAAAGTTCATCAAGATGAGGTAGAGTAAATAATGGATGAAGCCATAGAACAAGCACAACAAGATCCCAATTTTCATTAATTTATGAAGAAAATCTTAGAGAAAGAGGGCAAAAAATATCTTCTAATGATGGCTAAACAAGGTATGAAATTGCCTCCTGACTTTGACATAAACCAATTAAAAATTACACCCCAAAACAATGAAGTTGAATCATCCAAAAACAAAGAGGTGGAATTTTCCAAGAACAAAGAAGCTGAAATACCTAAGAACTCTGAAAACCACACCCAAAATCCTAATTTAGTGATTGCCTTCACGAAACAAATGTAGCTCATGAAACAAAAAATCCAAGATATGCAAAAAGGGACTACCAAAAGGTATCTATTGCAAGACATGTGTCCCTATCCTTTTGATTCAAGCATAAACATGATACCCTTCCCCAAACATTGTGAGTTCCCAAAGTATGACAAATATAATGGTAAAACAAACCCTATTGACCATGTGAGGGAATTTTGTGCGATGAGCTTGGAGTTTTACCATGAATACACATATTTGATGAGACTATTTCCATGAAGCCTTAACGGGCAATGCATGGAATGCCTTTCCAAACTTCCTCCCAATATTCGATCCTTCGAAGAATTGATTAACAAATTCATTACTCGATACTCCTATAACATAAAACATGAGATAACAATGAAGGATCTTTGTAACACCAAATAGAAAAAGGGGGAATCATTCCTTATATTTTTGCAAATGTGAAGAAAGTTATTCACTAGGTATGCATGACCCATACTCGAAAAATAGAAAATGGAAATCTTCATTGACAACCTAACTGATGAAATGAGTTATAGATTGGAGTTGCAATGTCCACCTAGCTTCGAAAAGATGATTGAAAATGGACTAAAAATTGAATAAGCATTGGTAAAGAGAGGAGTAATCAAAATCTATAATGAAGGGAACTCATCAAATAGTCATAACAACAATGATAAACTAAGGTTTTGGAAAAGGAACAAGAATACAAGAAATGATAATGCACCTGAGAATCAAAATTCAAAACCCATTTTTAGCTTGTTAGTTGCAACCTCTAAAAACAAACAAAACAATCCCCAAAACACTCCCCAAACCAAAAATCAAAATGTGAACCAAGAAAATAATCAAAATAACTCATTTCCCTATTGAACATTATCATCGAATTAGAGAAGGTTCACACCTTTGGGGAAATTTTTGGACTCAAGGGAACACTAAGAGGGGGGGTGAATCAATGTTCTGCAAATCTGAACTTTATTAATCTGGTATTTAAACCATTTCAATATTAAACCAAAGGAAAGATGCAAAAACAAAAATTAATCATCCACAACACCATAACACAAGGATTTTTAGATGGAAACCCTGTTAGGGGAAAAACCACGGTGGAGGTCAATCCACAATTTGAGTAATCAAATATAAGTTTTACAAAAGGAATGCACTTGCATTCAGGATCACTGCCTAGAGCTCACTACTCAAAATAGGAAGGCTCACTGCCCTACAAAATATTCAGATTAAGACCATCTGAAGGGTTGAACTTAAGTAGTAGCATCTACTCATGCCTGGTTATAGTTCTAGTTAGGGTCATAGATCAAATTATGGATCTTCGCTCTTCTCTACTCTTCTTTTTTCTTCGCATCGCAAATCCATACACAGATGAATGCACATCACTGTCCTTCTAAATTTCACATCAAAAACTAGCATGCTTCACATCTCACACATTCCAAACTTCAAAATGATACACCCAATCTCCTATATATATCCACAACCAAAGATTTGATCATTCATATGTTCGCTTTTATAAAACATAAAATACTTTTCAACTTTCAACTAGATTCACAACTAATTCTTAATGCGCACCATCCATAGTCAGACATAGAATATTAGGGACCTAATTAAACATATTCGAGCACAAAAACATTTAACCAATTATACCTTAAACATCTGCAATGACTATATCCACCAAGTTAGCCTTCTAGCACTGATAACCAAAAAATCAATGCACTGGATCTCCTAGATCGTACACCACTAAATGTGCACCTAGATAATTCTTGGATAAGATAGTAAAAACATCAAAATACCTTTCTCTGATATCCAAAACCAAAAAACAATAATCCAGTGAAGTATATAGATCAACATATTTGAATGTAACCGAATACCATGTTCTTCACTCCTACTTCCTAGTTCTTCATTATGTCTGCCAGTATGGACCACTACTAAACTATGGACTAGATAAATGACTTAGGTTTCCATCAATTACAACGCCAACAATCTCCCCCTTTGGAATTGATGGCAACACTTAGTGAAAAATGACTAAATGTCAAAATCAATATGAGTACGTTGCCAAATTTCAAATTTTCAAATTATAGCTCCCCTTGAGATTGATGAGGCATTTTTCACTGCTCTCTCTCCCCCTTTTACATCAATTACAAAAAACATGTTCAATCTCCCCCTTTGAATATGATCAAAACTTGTTGGTTTCAAAACTATTCTCAAAAAATAAAAGAACAACTGTTACTTAAGTTAGAAAATTATCTTGTGATTTTCTTTCATCTCTGAGAGAAATTTCTTCCAAGCTTCTGTTGCAATCCCATTGATTATGATCATGTTGTTATTCTTCAATTTATTTTTGAAAATATTGATCAGGGATTCTGAAATTGTGATCGCTTCCTCTAATTTCTCTCCTTTCCTCAGTATCTCATAAATCTATTTCAGTCTGCATTCAGTTAGGTCCTTTACTTTCCAAAAAGTGTCCACAAGTTTGTTTTTAGTGAATTGAACTTTTGTATGCTTGGAATGTAACACGTGAATCCTTTTATTGATTATGCCATCTTGATCCTAAAACATATCAAAACTTTTTCCAATCCCATTAAATTTTGTTCCAATTTTTCTTTGTATTTTCCAACTACATGAGGCCAATGAATGTAATAGCTATAGATGTTATTTGTTGCATTTATGCATTACCTCAACTCATTCATCTTATTTTTCAACTTGGTAAGTGATAGCCTGAACTGTTCCTTCAAATGTAAGATTACTTCTCCTTATTCTCTATTTTGAGACTCGGAGTCCATGGTTTCCTTAATGCATTCAATCATTTCTTCAGGTAAAATATTCAGCAAACTCTCCAATTTGATCTAGTTGTGCACAACATGAGCACTTAGTACACTTGAAATCATATCCTCATCATATGATGGTTTGATAGACCATAATTTGGAAAAAAAAATCATTCCACATTCCTTATGAATAAGTTACAGTAGCTTCTCTTTAGTCAAGTCATCTTCTTCTTCACTTGCTTATGATATTTCCTTTTATTTTTCTGGTTTAGCTAATTCCAGTTATTTTCCCTATGTGTCCTCAGTTTCTTTGTCAGATTTCGCATCTTGTATATCCACAATTTCTTGTTCCTTTCCTTTTCGTTCAATTTTTGGAATTTTTCATTTTAGAGGAGTACAGACAACAACTTCTTTTTCTCTTTTCTTCTTTCTCTCCATCTCACTGAAAGAGGAACTAGCTTCAAGTGTTTTTACTAGACAAGAAATACCAACTGACCCAAACTTTCCAAGCAAAATGTTAAAGAAATTTCCAAATTCTTGATCACAGTTAGCCAAACTCTTAGAGTGTATGTAGATTTTTTTGCACATTGGTTCATTTTTTTCCACAACACATGATTATTCATCGGTAAAAAATTCAAAAAGTACATTACAAGACATATGACCAGAGTACCAAACCATTAGTTGATCTTTAAGCAATCTACAAAGGTTGAAGTCTTGATCTTCCATCATCATTTTGTGTGATAACTAGACCACACCTGCCGAAGTAGAACCTTCCCTATTTCTAAAGTAATTTTTGTAGGATATGTCATGTTCGTTAGTAGCACATTCTCCATTAGTTGATCTTTCAGTAATCCACAAAGGTCAAAGTCCTGATCTTCCATTATCATTTTGTGTGATATGTAGACCGCGCCTGCCGAAGTAGAACCTTCCCTATTTTTGAAGTAAATTTTGTAGGATATGTCATGTGCAATGTACCTTTTCACAGAGTTTTTGATTGTCGATATTATTAGTTCCCTTTGATCTCCAATAACTTTGGTTAGGGTTTCGACTTTTTTATTCTAGATAGATTTATTTCTCGGTATATCACTAATTTTTCAATATCCAATCAAAATTCAAATTACTTCCTTCGAAATGATGTAGGGTTTGTCCAAAATTAGATTTTCATCATTCAATCTGCTCAAAATGAACTTAACAATTTTTGTGTTCTCGAAATAGTGAAACTCATTCCAAATGTCCAAATTCTTGTGTTTGACTTCTCTCAACCATTTCAATTCATCAAGCGACAACAAATTTCTTATGGATCTAATCTTCTCACTATTGTATTCATCTAAATTGATTGTCCCTTTGATTTTTTCCATTTTTCATTTCATTCTTATCAACCGCACACCAAATTCTATTGAAATTCTAAAATCAACTAAAATACCTGATGGATTTAGAGATTCGCCACCGAATTAACTTCACTCCTTTAAAATTATGCTACCGAGTTCTCTCCTTCTTCTCTTCTTTGATAAAAGGTGAAAAATGAGGGTTCCAACTACTTGATATAGCTTCACACACCCAACTTTTATGTAATAAATTCTTTTGCCCTAGGTATTTCGGATACCCTATTTTCTCAGACAGCAAGAGAAAAATTCTTTCACGAACCTGTGATTTCTTTGAGTTTCCTTGTGAATGTTTTCCAAAGCCTCTGTAGATCATTAATACACCTTTTTGACAATCTTTCACATTCTGATACCTGCTACAGATAGGGGAAAAAGGATTTTCCTTGAAAAAATATCCATACGCCAATGGCCTACAATCAATTTCTGGAGGAATTACCGGAAGAAGGTTCTAGTACAAGACTATTTCCTTAATCAGACTCGATCTTTCTTACCCATGTATTCTTCATTTGATCTCTTATTTCATCCCCAGTCACTTTTCCCTTTTCTTTATCATCTTTATGTGTATTTATTCCTTTCTATACCGGACCTCTTCTATCCATATTTTTATTTCTGCAGAATCTTGCAATGTGACCGTATTTATTGCAGTTGTAGCACATAGTATTTCCTTGTCTAGACCAATCATTCCATTGATTTCTTCTTGATATGCATTGGTTAGAAATATGTCCAAATATTCCACAAGTATAAAATTCAACATTCCTTCTACTTACAGAGTGGTTTGACACATTTCTGAACTCAATTGATTTATGACCAAACTTTTTGCAATTGAAACACTGACCAAAAAATGATGAATCTCTTGATTTAATTTTACTTCTACATTGCGCTACCATATGGCCAAAGTTTTTGCAAGAAAAAAAGTATCCATTAAACTTTTGAGAATAAGGTTGTCTTACCATATGCCTTTTTTCTTTGTTCATTAGATTTTCTTGCTTGAAATTCATTTTTCCAGATCCAGAACATTCTCCTTTCTCATATCCAAGGCCTCGCTTGTCATTTTTTTTCTTTTGTCCTTGATTCAGCTCATCAAGCTTAACAAAAATAATCTTAAACTTTTCCTTGTATTCATTTGCAGTAGTAAGTCCATCTTTGAGAATAACAATCTGTTTTTCAAGTTCTTCTTCATTGTTTCAGGATTGTTGCAGTTCACTCTCCAACTGAATGAATTCTCCATTTACTCTTTTGCATTCATCAAATTTTTCTTTTAAGG
Organism: Sequoiadendron giganteum; assembly: GCA_007115665.2. Classification (NCBI taxonomy): domain Eukaryota; kingdom Viridiplantae; phylum Streptophyta; class Pinopsida; order Cupressales; family Cupressaceae; genus Sequoiadendron; species Sequoiadendron giganteum. The sequence continues at coordinate 186,743,384 of CM021106.1, forward strand.
ATTGAGCAAGGCTTTCCTCATTCTTCTTCCTTTCTTCAATCTCCTTAGTCATCTTCATCACCATAGATTCAATCTCATGTTTTAGAGTAGCATTGTCTCTAGCAATCTTTTCACATTCTTCTGTAATTTCCTTCAAGGTTTAATTTAGGTGAACATCACCCATGCTTCTAATTTTTTTTTCATAATCTAATCACAGAGATCCTTTTTGTTCTCCCTGGACTTAACAATCCGATCCTTCAATTTCTGAATGAATTTTTCAGCATCTTTAAGATTCACTCTCAATTCCATGACTTCTACTTTAGACTGATCAAGATCATCCAGTTCTACCACAAGTTGTTGTTGAAGACTACCAAAGTCAATTACATTCCAAGATCCACCTCAAGCTACCAAACTTCTTCCAAGGGACTAGCTCTGATACCAATTGTTGGACTCAAGGGAACACTAAGAGGGGGGTGAATCAATGTTCTGCAAATTTGAACTTTATTAATCTAATATTTAAACCATTTCAATATTAAACCAAAGGAAAGATGAAAACACACAAAGTAATCATCCAAAACACCATAACACAAGGATTTTTACGTGGAAACCCTATTAGGGGAAAAACCAAAGTGGAGGTAATTCTACAATTTGAGTACTCAGATATAAGTTTTACAAAAGGAATGCACTTGCATTCAGGCTCACTCCCTAGAGCTCACTGCTCAAAATAGGAAGGCTCACTGCCTTACAAAATATTCAGATTAAGACCATCTGAAGGGTTGAACTGAAGTAGTAGCATCTACTCATGCCTAGTTACAGTTCCAATTAGGCTCATAGATCAGATTTTGGATCTTTGCTCTTCTCTACTCTGATCTTCGCATTACAAATCCTTGCACAAATTAATTTGTATCACTATCCTTCTTAATTTCGCATCACAACTTCACATCTCACACATTCCACACTCCAAAATGATACACCTGATCTCCTATATATATTTGTGACCAAATATTTGATCATTCATATGTCGGCTTTTATAAAACATAAAATACTTTTCAACTGTCAGCTAGATTCACAACTAATTCTTTATTTTTACCATCCATAGTCGGCCATAAAATATTAGGGACCTAAGTAAACATATTCAAGCACAAAAACATTCGCAATGACTATATCCACTAAGTCGGCCTTCTAGCACTGATACCCAGAAAATCAATGCACCGGATCTCCTAGATCGTATAACAATAAATGCGCACCAAAATAATTCTTGGATAAGATAGTAAAAACATTAAAATACCTTTCTCTGAGATCCACAACCCAAAAAAAAAATCCGGTGAAGTATATAGATCACTAGATTTGACTGTAACCGAATACCCTATTCTTCACTCCTACTTCCTAGCTCTTCATTCTGTCTGCTAGTATGGACCACTACTAAATTGTGGAGAAAATAAATGAGTTAGGTTGCCATCAATGACAACACTAGAATCCATATTCCAACATAAATCACTTGAATCAATACTGAAATAATTGCTTACAACCAATGTCATAACATTACCACCACCCTGAGACTAGGAGTCGAAAGTAAAACCTTCATGGTGGAAAGATACTTACTATTACAAATTTCATCAAAATAAAGGACACAAAACAAATGACTACATGCAACTCAAGCATTGGGTACAATATTTGATTGATAAAAAGGAAATATTTGTAGAGAGTCCCCAAAAAAATAGTGACCATGGCACATTTAAGAATCCTTTACCCAATTATGACAAAGGAGAATCTTCTTTTGCAAACAACAAGAATAAAAACATGAATTATGTTTATGACACAACCATTCTCCAAATCTCATTAGTCAAATATCCAATCAATACACCTAACAACAATGATCATCAAAACAATGTTCCTAACCTTGAAATTATCCCAATCAATGATGATCATAACAATATGGCAGCCAACAACAATCAAGTAAATGTTATCAAAATCAGGGAGAGACAAGAACATCAACCAGTTAATGCCACCACAAAGGGCTCAAGGAAAATATGTCTTAAAAGGAAGTGCATCAACAACACTTGTTGCCACATCTAACCAATACAATATTGTTGATCAATTACAGAAAATTTTGACGTAAATCTCAATACTTGAGTTGTTTAAAATTTCACCGGCTCACAAAGAAATTCTAGAACAAGCCCTAGTAGCCACCACGGTGCCAATTGATCTAGAGGTATGCCAATTTTAGGCCATGGTGGGACACTTAACTATGCCTCATTTCCTATCCCTTTCTGAAAATGATGACGCCTCGCTTGGACCTTCCCATAATGCTCCATTGCATATTGAGGTCATAATCCACAAACATCGCATAAAACGTGTCTTAACAGATGGAGGAGCGGGCTTGAATATTTGTACTTCAAAACTAGTCCATTTACTTGGGCTTTCAGAGAATGCTATTGATGCAAGAAGGAAAATTACCATCAAATCTTATGATGATGAAGAAATACCATCTCAGAGACTAATTTTCTTTCCTATCCAAGTGGGACATATCCAAAAAGACATAGCTTTTCAAGCGTTGGACAAAGACTTAATGTACAATATACTCCTTGGGAGACCATGGATCAACTAAATGCATGTGGTGCCATCACACCAATGTTTGAAGTTCCCCTTTAATGGATAGAAATCACCATCTCGGCCGACTCAAATAACTCCCAATACTACAACATATTGAAAACGGTCCAACACTCCTTCATGCTTAACAACAGAGAATCTAATGCTTCTAGCTCCTCCAATGCTGAGAAACAACAAAATATCTTGTCAAGATGGGTTGAGAAAAAGGATCAATCAAAGGATAATGGAATCTATAACTTTGCTCCCTCAAGCAATGGAGCTCAATCAAATAGTTCATCAAATCAACTTGAGAAAGACACCCAATCCAAGGACAAAGGCATTGCTACCTCCACTCAAGTGAATCATGAGATTCAATTAAATCTCCTATCCAAACAAATTGAAAAGATGCATTTGAAAGATAAAGGTGTAGGTAAATATTCCATTGAACAAATATTGTGCCTTTCACAATTGCTACCATCTCCTCGAGCATATGGGAAACCATCAATATCAATACAACCATCTCTACAACCCATGACTTTGTTCGATGGAAAATTCATAAAGGTAACTACCATGGAAGAATCTGAAGATAAGGATGTGCTCAGTTGGCTTTACAAAGATGAAGATGATTATGCATCAAAATTTTCCGCAGTAACCATTAGTATCCCAATTGATCTATATGGCAAAGGTTTCACTATCCTAGAAAAGATGGGTTATGAAGGTAGAGGTTCTATTGGGAAAAGAAAAGAGGGTATTGTAAAGCCTGTTCAATTGATCATTAAGAATCCAAAAGATAAGATGGGATTGGGCTATAAATAAGAATCCAAAGAGGAAATTAAAGAAGAGGCCACCAAAAAGGTTGTTGAGCGAATCCTACAATTGCAAGCTAGTGATGCCTATGAAACTGATTCTAATGAGTATGAGTGGGATTCATTGTCTAAAGAATCTTGTCATGATAAAAAAATTGAAGTAATACAAAGGTATGCACCCACGCTTATGGAGGGACAAGATGCAAGGTCTAGACCCCTTGAATTTGGATCACAACCTATCGATGGCTCTAGTGAAGATGATCAGACTCCTAGTGAGACAGATCATTTAGGGGAGAGTAACATCATAGACCTCAATTTCGCTATTGTATACCACAAATATTTTTCCATTCTAACCCTCACCGTTGTCAACCTCGACAAACCTAATCATTCCTTGCCATTAATCCATCCTGAACTTGTAGATTGGGACCAAACCACGCGTCTTGATATCCCACTTTTTGCAGATGATGATGCTATTGTTAACTATCTTTGTGCAGACAACCCTTAAACACTTGTCATCCATGGGACTCATAATGAAGCTAAGAATCAGGGGGTGCCAAATATTCTAGCAGAAAAATAAATAATTAAAATGGATCTTATGGTGAAAACCGTTCTATGGCAGCATTAGATCGTGAAAAAGTCAAAACAAAGAGTGTATCTGATGGTGAAAACCTCTCTGAGGTGCCAAAGGATAGAAGATTTGACACTCTGCCAGAACATTATCATGAGGGATCTTCAGGGCTAGTAGAATCTACACAGGATATCAACATTGGCACTTCAGACAAAGTAAAAACTCTACATTTGGCGATATCCTTGACTGAACAAGAGAAACCAAGCTTTACCAAATTCTTTGAAGAAAGGAAAATTAACTTCATTTGATCTTATACAGATATGCCTGGGATCGATCCTGAACTAATCATGCACCATTTGTCTCTTCCCTCTTGGGTAAATCCATAAAGAAAAAGTTAAGAAAGATGCACCCTCACATCGCTTTGTTGGTCAAAGAAGAATTGAAAAAATGTTGGGTGCAGGATTCATCAGACTAATAGATTATGCCGAGTGGATTTCTAATATTGTACCAGTATCTAAACCAAATGGTAGCATTAGGATTTGCACAGCTTTCAGAGATTTGAATAAGGCTTGTCCAAAAGATGATTTTTCATTGCCAAACATTGATATCATAGTGGATCTGCAACAGGACATGCAATGTTGTCGCTCATGGATGGCTTCTCAAGATACAACTAGATAAAAATTGCACTGGAGGATCAAGATAAAATAGCTTTTACCTGTTCATGGGGTACTTTCTGCTGGAATGTCATGCCTTTTGGGTTGAAGAATTTTGGAGCCACCTATCAACATGCAATGACCACCATTTTTCATGATATGATGCATACTTTCATGGAAGACTACGTGGATGAATTACTGGCTAAATCCTTCACTAGAGAGGGACACTTAGAGATCCTAAACAAATTTTTCACACACTTGGGAGAAATTCAATGTTAGATTAAATTCAAAGAAATGTGTGTTTGGTGTGACATCCACAAATTTTTTGGCATATATAGTTTCAGAAAAGGGAATTGAAGTGGATCCTACTAAGGTCAAATTCATCATGGAAATGTTGCCACCAAATAACATTAGTCAATTGAGATCCCTTTCGGGAAGATTTCAGACCATCAGGAGGTTCATCTCACAAATAGAAGACAAAAATCATCCATTCACTCACTTGCTCCACAAGAATATCAAGTTTAAATGGGATGATAAATATGAAAAAACCATTAATCAATTAAAGCAATACTTGATGTCACCACACATCCTGGTACCACCCACTAAAGGGAAACCACTACTTCTTTATATCACAACAATTGAGATATCCTTGGGCACACTATTAACACAGGACGATTCTGCAGGAAAGGAAAGTGCAATTTATTACATCATCAGAACATTGAATGGTTATGAAATCAATTATACCTTCATTGAGAAAGATCGTCTAGCAGTGGTATTTTCTACTCAATAGCTCCAGCATTACATGTTAACTCACATTGTCAAGTTCATAGCTAAGATTGATCCCTTGAAATATCTACTTAGCAAGGAAACTTCACAGGAAGTCTAGCTAAATGGGTGATGATTGTGTGGTGTAAAATATGTGTATCAGAAAGATAAAATTAACCACACAACAATGAAACTTATTACATTAATGAGATTGAAATAACAAAACAATTTTCTATATTATTCATTCAAAATCATTCCATTGTCCTCTATTCTCAGGGATCTCTTAATTCCTACTCTCATATTTATATGTTGCACATGAATTTATAAGATGGAAACACGTGCGGGGCATAAGTTGCTTTCAAGCCTCCATGAGGCCATTTGTAAATAGTTGGTCTATTTTATGTATTGGGTATTATAATAAGGTTTATCAAACCATTTTATAGGTGTTTGAGTCTTAGGAAGTAATATTTGAAGTCATTTGTCAAATAATGTTTAAAGTTGTTATATATTGTAAAAATTGTAAAAGTTGCTCAAGAAAATTGTCAAGCAACTTGTCAAAAGTGTCATTAAAGTGTTTTGTCAACAAACTAACTAAAAGGTGGTTGAAAATAGTTGGTTTTGGTTGTAAATGTATAAGTACACCCTCCAAAACTCGAATTGGAGAGGTTGGAGAGGTTGGAGACATTATTTTGGAGTTTGATGAATGGCAACCTCAAGTTTGGTGTACATTTTATGTTTTCTACATTGTTTTCAGGTTGAAGTTGTGATTTGTACGGACTGGTATGGATTCAAATAATAGAGTATCATATATGGATGGAAAGCTCTCTGTTTCTAGTTTCTAATTCTTTTTGTCTCATTGAATTTTATTGAGTTTTGTGGAAGATATGACTATTTTGGTGAGGGCAGGTTTAAACACTGCCTAGGGTTTGCAGTTTTGGGAAAAGTGCAATAACTTTCGTTTAGACCATTGGATCTTCATAAAAATTGGAAGGAAGGTCTGTAATTATGTGATTTGAAATCTCACCAAAGGGATTGGCTTCATTATTTGTTTTGTGGAAGTTATTAATGACTGTTTTTTGCATTGAATTGTGGGTTGTTGTGAAAATGATTACATTGTGATCTAGAATGCACTTAATCATTGTTTGAGATGAATATTTTTATGAAAGTTGTCAATTAAATGGAAGGTTGAGTTTTGAATCCTCTTTGCTCTGCATCATAGTGGTATCAGAGCCTGAAGATGCTCTGGGAAGTTGTTTGTGGTTTGTGTGTGGTTGTTTGCAGGTTGAGGAAGGAACCTGATTGCCTAGGTGTGGCAAGGTGAAGTGGAAGCAAGGAGAGACTTGCTTGTGAAGATGGAATTTTTAAAGAGATGTTGGCAGGTTGAGGATTCACGAAGGAAGAAGGAAAGAGAGGAAAAGGAAATGAGAAAGAAGGAAAGAAAGAAGGCAAGACAAATAGAGTTTGAGGAAGCCCTAGAAAAGATAAGCCAAAAGTTGGAAAGATTAGAAAAAGAACACCAACTTCTTAAGGAAGCACAAAGGAGTTGGAATATACCAATTTCAAAGAGGATAAGATGGCCTCTAAAGAAGATTATGAAGAAGCAAAGAAAACAAAAGAAGGAAATAAATGAGACAAAGGTAAATTTTGAATCTATTGTTCAAGTTCAGCAAGATCAGTTACAAGTTGAGATGCATGATATTTTGATTGTGTTTGAAGATGAACAAACTTCTTTGTTGGTTAATGAACATTTTGATGTTGAGATTAGTGATGTGGTTGTTGTTGGTACTCAACTATTTGATGAAATTTTTGTTGATCAACAAGTTGAGAAGGTTTTTGATGTTATTGATAACCCTTGTATTGATACTCAAGTTGATGTTGATAAAGTTGTTGATAACATTGATGTTGATATTCATGATCAAGTTGTTGTTGATGATAAGGTTGTTAATAAAGATGTTGAAGATCTATTTGCTAATGAGGTTTATGAAGGTTTGAAAGAGTATGATTCAGATTATATATGGTACTCTAATGATAAGAATGAAGATATAGATGATGCTACTGAGGTTTATACACAAGAGATGGAGTTTTGGAGCCTAGATGTTGATAAAATGATGGAGAAGAGATGGTATAAGAAGAAGAGGAAGACAAAACCATGGGTTAAGATGAAGATACAAGTGTTTTTTATTGCAGATGATAGTGAAGAATCATTTATTTTTGCAGGTGCTTTATTCTATGCTAACTCAGGGGACTTGAGTTTTTTCTTCAAGGGGTGTATGGTGCAGGAGCACCAAGTTGCTTTCAAGCCTCCATGAGGCCATTTGTAAATAGTTGTCTATTTTATGTATTGGGTATTATAATAAGGTTTATCAAGCCATTTTATAGGTTTTTGAGTCTTAGGAAGTAATATTTGAAGTCATTTGTCAAATAATGTTTAAAGTTGTTATATATTGTAAAAATTGTAAAAGTTGCTCAAGAAAATTGTCAAGCAACTTGTCAAAAGTGTCATTAAAGTGTTTTGTCAACAAACTAACTAAAAGGTGGTTGAAAATAGTTGGTTTTGGTTGTAAATGTATAAGTATACCCTCCAAAACTCGAATTGGAGAGGTTGGAGGGGTTGGAGACATTATTTTGGAGTTTGATGAATGGCAACCTCAAGTTTGGTGTACATTTTATGTTTTCTACATTGTTTTCAGGTTGAAGTTGTGATTTGTACGGACTGGTATGGATTCAAATAATAGAGTATCATATATGGATGGAAAGCTCTCTGTTTCTAGTTTCTAATTCTTTTTGTCTCATTGAATTTTATTGAGTTTTGTGGAAGATATGACTATTTTGGTGAGGGCAGGTTTAAACACTGCCTAGGGTTTGCAGTTTTGGGAAAAGTGCAATAACTTTCGTTTCGACCATTGGATCTTCATAAAAATTGGAAGGAAGGTCTGTAATTATGTGATTTGAAATCTCACCAAAGGGATTGGCTTCATTATTTGTTTTGTGGAAGTTATTAATGACTGTTTTTTACATTGAATTGTGGGTTGTTGTGAAAATGATTACATTGTGATCTAGAATGCACTTAATCATTGTTTGAGATGAATATTTTTATGAAAGTTGTCAATTAAATGGAAGGTTGAGTTTTGAATCCTCTTTGCTCTGCATCAAAACCTAAGAAACGATATGTTATATAATGAAATGCAAGACTGTATACCAACATCTACATGTTTTTGGTATTTTTGATTGCAATGTTAAATGATATGATGTAATGTTGTTGTATTCAAAATGATGCTAAGATGATTGTTGTGGTGAGTTGTAAATCTAACTGAAATTTTGTATGAAAATGCAACAATTAAGATGCTAAAACTAAAATTTCCATGATAACACTAATATGAACTAAATGTTAAATGCTAAACTAAAATTCTATGCAAATGCTTTCAAAATTATCTCAATTGCTTTCAAATTACTAAGAGAATTCCTACAGCATAAGTTTATGATCCAATCCTTCTTGAAAATTTGTAGAATGATCTCCTATTTATAGATTTTTCCAAGCCTTGAATGAGGTAGCAAAGATGGACGGTCAAGATCGTGATCCTGAGAGATCAACGATGGATCACAAAGAGGTTGGAGGAACTCATGGAGGCTGCTCCATTTGGAAGGGCAAATCATCCAAGTGTCAAAGAGCGTCAATTAGAAAGAGGAGCCATGTGTCTCCAAGGAGGTTAGGAAGTTAGATGAATATTTCTAATTTAGAAATTAGAAATAAAAGAAATCATGTGAAATGTGATGATGTGGAGGATGAGTTGGAGGAAGTTGGAGAATTATGGAGGAATGTGACAAATTTGAATTAAAAAATTCAAATGTAATGAGGAAAGGGAATAATCAAATAAAAAATTATTTAAATTTTTATTTAATGAATTCAAGAGGAAAGATGTTTTTTGAATAGAAGAATTAAAGCAGTGAACTATACAAATAAATTTATCAATTTATTTATATAAGTAGAGGAAATTAATATTAATTAATTAAATAACTGGTATTTAATTAATTGTACTCCAGACCATTTTTATGTGTATACATTTTTCCCCTCTTTGAAGTGATGTGTTTACACATTGCTTCAAAGAAAAAATTTGATATGCCCCAAACACTGATTTTCAATGATAATTGATGTATACCCCCTCGAGAGATAAATTGGTGATTTTTTTGAATTTTTGGATTTTTAATGATTTTTGAATTTTTTGAAAATTTTGATGATTTTAAAACTTTCAATGTACTTCAACGATTTATCTCCCAAAAATTGTTGTGAAATCTGCCCCAGTTGATTAATTGATGAATGTAGCCCCTTTAAAAAATAAAATAAATCAATGCTACTTAATTGCCCACCTTAATAACCCCCTTAATAGGTAAAAATTAAAAAAGAAATTTGTTTATGCATTGTGATTTTAAAAATTTGAGAGATTAAGAAACCTTGAGCACTCAGAGCAAAATGATGATCCTAATTCAGACTCATCAATTCGAGCACGTGCAATGACACAACCACCTGGTAGCATACGGACCTCTGATACAAATCTCTGAAAAATTCCTCTTTGTGATATTTTGAATTTATTTTCCCACGTTTTGAAATTTACGTGCAAAATTTTTAGCGCATCCGTAGGATAGAATAGCTCATACATTTGTTGTTTTAGCATGTAGGATTTAAGTTTTTAGCCCATATATGACCCGATATAGTGCATCGCTCTTCTATTTTGGTGCATAGGTATTTGATAGTATAGGTTGCATGATTTAGCGCATAGGTTAGGTAAAGTAGCACATTCATTGAAATAGTGCATTCATGCACTATTATGGCACATTGGTGTAAAATTTTGGCGCATACATTGAATTAGCGAATAGATGGCTTGTTCTGGTGCATAGATTGATTTTTCTAGCGCATCCATGTTTTAGTGCATAGAAGCATTGTTATGGTGAATCCATGCCATAATAGAGGATTTTTTATTTTTCTCCTTGATTTGAACCTTTTTTTTATCGTGTCAACCTTCGAGTTGATTCTGATTGATGATGTTGGTAGATTATATGATGATCGATCTCATGACAGGTGAGATTCATTGGTTTATTGATGATGATTGACCTCATGATAGGTGAGGATCAATGATTGACTGATGATGATTAACCTCATGATAGGCAAGGTACAGTAATAGATTATTTGATTGACCTCATGATAAGCGAGGTGCATTGATAGATTGATAGGCTAATTGATATATGATTGATTGATTTTTCAATTTTTTATGATGATAGGAGAGTGATTTAGGAGCCCTCATGTCTCAGGAGCGCTTCCCACGGACTTGGGAGTTGATTCCTCGCTTGAATTAGGCTGAGCGGGATCTGATTGAGGGATGTGGATTGTACTATCTGATTGATATGCCCCAGGTTGGGATTAACCGAGCACTACTGACACCATTAGTAGAGAGGTGGCATAGTGACCACAACACCTTTCACCTAGCTACCGGTGAGAAGACCATCACGCCAGAGGATGTGTACCAGATTCTACGAATTCTTGTGGTGGGTGATACTGTCATATATGATCATATAGATCAAGCTAGGATAGGATAGATGCTCTTTGCAAGAATTTTCATGATCACTAGATTAGCGGGTACGAGATACACTGGCAAGAGATGTGTGGCAGTTATGACCCAATACCTTTTTTACTTGTTGGATTTTTTGGTAGTTTCTTATGTCCCAAATACAGGTCAAAGGGACTATCTGTTGGGTGGGGACAAGTACTAGAGCAGATGATTCTTTAGAGGACCCGATATGCCTGGGGTTCATGTATGCTAGTGCATCTATATCATGACTTGCATTAGGTAGTTTATCTTAGAGTTGCTAGTCTCTCAGCTGGTGAGGCATTACTTCAAATCTGGGCATGGGAGCACATAGCTATTACCTATCCAATTATGGGCAGGTATCGGCCACTGGGGAGACCATATGTATATGGTTATAGATGCCCCATTATCCAGCATAAGCTAGGAAAAGTAGAGTATTGGTGACAATTTTTGGATGACATCGACACTGTGACATAGTGGCCATATCTAGATTGTGAGCAGTGGGTCAAGGATTAGTTAGAGGTGTTGTATGTGTGTATACCTAGGTTTTTGATTGGTTGTACATGATTCATCATTGAGATATTTTTTCTAGGTTGGGTGCACTAATAGTATGCACGATCATTCAGACATTGCGGAGGCTTCCATGTTAGAGGAGTATGCAGAGTACTTCGACACACATTTCTTTCCTATACTATCCAACCCTGATGAGCTAGTGCCAACATTAGATGATGATGAGGAGAGGGTACCGAGACGAAGGCGAGGGAGAGGTGATGGAGAGGAGGAGGAGAGAGTTGTGGGAGGAGATGGAGGAGGGGATGACAAAGAATATGGTGATGGAGGATGCACAACCTTTGATGTGTAGGATACGATGATACCTCAACGTCGAAGATCCTTGATGGTAGCCGCATAGTAGCATGTTAATATTGGGGTGCCTTTGCAGTGGCAACAAACACACATTTTTGCATTATAGGTATAGGTATAAATGCTACAGGGCCAGTTGACCTAGGTACAGGATCTACTCACATAGGCCCAGGGATAGTTATAGGGATAGGCACAAGCCCTAACACAGGCGAAAGCTCAGGTCACCATCTTGACATTTGAGAGGGATACTCAAAGAAAACGGGTTAAGCAGGCTGAGGCTATTACATAGAGATTCATGAGGGTAGTAGAGGGCACTACCACTTTATATTATATCAGAGAGATAAAGGAAACAACCAAGGAGGCCAAATATTACAAAGTTAGATATCATGAGGTCGTACTTGCATAGAGATGAGTGAGTTATGCATAGTCTATGAGTAGATGGACTCACTCGAGGACCACCAACAGGGGAGTTACTCGGTCACTTCCACGACCACTAGGTGGAGCTCCAAGGATAGGGCCATCAGGAGGGGCAGGTTTGATGACATCTGGGGTCAGTAATACAGATTCCTGTGGTCACACTTGATTGTATTGTTGAGACTTTGTATACATTGATTCAGACACTTTCATGATATGATGATATACTTCCCCATTTTTGATGATGTATCTCTTTATGTTGTTAGACATCCTTGTACACCTGACATTGAGATTTATGTGATATGTAGTGGTAATTTGTGATCTACATGTTTATATTCTTATGTGGTGGATGTTTATGGCGGATGCATTTTATTTTTTATGCTATGTGATGGTTTATGATTATGTGATAATCATGTGTGAATGCAATGATGATTCTATATGTTTATGCTACGTTTTATGTATGGATGCATTAATGAGATGATGATGTATAATTCTATGTGTTGATGGATGATGCCTTTATTTATGATGTAAGAGACGGATGTAGTCATGCAAATGATATGGTATGCACTATTTTTTTTTGTATATTTCCCATGTATATATCAATGAAATGAATGAATGAATGAATGCGAAATGGTTTATTATATGGACATATGATAATGCTTTCTTTTGGATTTTTCTGATGTAAATATATATGACCTAAATGTGTGAATGAGTATGTGAGTGGATTATGATAATGCACGAATTACAATGTTATTTAAATGGCACTCTATTTTCATTTTTTTTATGCAATCATATTATTAACTGTATGGATAGATGTATGATATGTGTATGGATTACGAAAATGCTTTATTTTTGTATCTATGTAATGTAATGCAAATATGAATGTATGATAAATACATGGATAGATGGATGATGTTTTGTTTTATAATTCAATTATTATGATGGATATATGAATCAATGTATGATAATACTTTTCTAATGATATGATATGGAAATGATAATACAAATGAAATGATGCTTTTTGTTATGTCAAGTGTACTCAATATTTTAAAGAGAGATATCATCATGTTTGAGATTGTTAACCTTAGAAAACTCTATAATGCAGATGCAGAACTAACATGAATGCAATCCTATCTTAGCCATGCAAACCTAACTATGTGATGTTGACATCTGATTCATTGTGCTTGGTATCATCATTGAGCATTTAAAATGTTGAAAGTTAGTACAAACATCGATGGTATAAGTAGACCATGATGATATGACTACAACTTCCATACAACTTTCGTTGAGTTTTGATATTGCAAGATAACACAAGCATCTAGGTATAATTGGACCAAGATTACCTAAGTATCACTTGCGTAAATAGATAAGAGTTAATCATTTTCCTATGCAAATTTGGAATATCATCAATGATAATTTGTAGAGCATGTCCCACGACAATTTGCATAGTAGTAATGATTGACTCACAAAAAGCAGACAAAGAAAATACCATTCTCCTTCCTGACCCCTCTAGTTTAGGACATCATTGAGGTACTCTAGAAAAATGATAGCAACAATCAAGATACAACATCTGAAAAATTGTTCCAATGTGATTAAACCATGATTCAGAAGATTATCATCCAGTGAGATTTGATTTGATTGTCTTGATGTTGAGTTGCATGTTTGATTTGGTTGATTGCTTGTGATTGGTATTCAGTGTGATTTTTGTTTTTTCCAAGTTGTCTTGCATGTCAATTATTTCTTACCTGTTGGTTTAAGCTCAACGTTTATTTTCCCCCAGTGAGTTCAAGATTTTTCCCCCAGTGAGAAATAAACCAATTATTATGAATATTCCCAATGAAAACTAAGCCATAATGGGACATGACCGCAGTAGCTAGATATGGATATGAAGTTCATTTTATGATAGGCATGTATGCGTAATGATGGAAAAAGTGAACGATCAACACACATTTCCAAATAGATAGAAGAGCAGATACAATCACAAATAGTGCCTATTTACCAGGTTTTTACCACTTTATTTTATTGCACTTTTAAAATTTTACGATTTTTTTGTTGTTACCAAGATGCCTATTTGCCAAGTTTTCATCAAGGCAATGACTTTTTTGATTTTTTTTTTTTTTTTGTATTTTTCTGCTTCTTCTTTTTGTTGTTGTTGTCACCAAGATGCCTATTTGCTAGGTTTTCATCAAGGTAACAATTTTTCCAAGACTTTTTCTGATTTTTCTGATTTTTTTTAGGACTTTTAAGCATGCACTAAATGCATTATGTGTAGAACTTCTTCAAATGAACCCTATGCATCGGTTTCTCAAATAAATCCCCTTCTAGTGCAGAAAATTGATATGACCCCGATCCAAATATTGATATAATAACAAAAGGGCTCAACCACTTTGGCTCAAATTTTCCTTTCTTTTCTCAATCCTGTTGATTACAGGGATTTTCCTTCAGTACTAGATCTCCAACTTGAAAAGTTATGGGCTTGACTCTATGATAGTAACTGTGTGACATCCTTTGTCGATATGATTTTAAGTGATCCACGACCAGCTAATGACGTTCATCCAATAGTTCCAACTCTTGCAACCTAGAGACTTTATAGTCTTCTTTTGATATGATTCCCTTCTGAGACACCCAAAGTGAAGGTATTTGGACCTCAATAGGTAGAATGGATTTTTCTCTATATACAAGGGAATACGGTGTGGCACATATTGGGGTGTGGACACTTGTTTGATATGCCCATAAAGCGGGATTCAACTGAATATAACAATCCTTTCTAGCCTCATTGACGGTTTTCTTAAGAATTTTTCAAGATAATCTTGTTTGTTGCTTCCGCTTGACCATTTCCTTGAGGATAATAAGGCATGGAAATTGATGTTGGATATGGAATTTGTGAAAAATTTCTTGCATATCCTAATTTTTAAAAGGCCTGCCATTGTTTGTACCAATAGATTGAGGAATACCATATCGGAAAATGATATAATTCAAGACAAATGAGGCAATTTTCTTCCCAGTGATGTTGATTAGAGGAATGACTTCAACCCATTTTGTGAAATATTTCATGGTTGTGAGGATAAACTTGTGTCTATTGGATGATGATGGATAAATTTTGCCGACAAGGTCCAATCCCCACTGAAAAAAGGGCCATGTCGAGGAAAATGGTTGTAACTCCTGGGCTAGAGCATGGATAAGCTTTCCGTGGATTTGACATTTTTACATTTCTTGACAAATTGATAGGACTCCTTCTCCATATTCGGCCAGTAATACCCCAAACATAGGAGTTTTTTAGCGATGGTAAGTCCACTTGAATGAGTTCCACAGATACTGGCATGGACCTCATGTAAATCCGAGTCAGATTCATCATGTTCGAGACAATGAAGGAGAGTTCCATCAAGACCTCTTCAGTAAAGTACATCAGCAATCAAGGTATGGCATGCAGATTGACGAATAAGGTTACGCTTCTGATTTTAGGAAAGATTGGGTGGAAAGGTATTGTCTTTCAAATAGGAATAGATCTTTCCATAGGTAGAGGATTCAGATTCAACCATGTGACATATAACTTGGGATTCTAGGTTTTCATAGGCAGGGTTAAACACTTGTTCCACCATGAATTCATATCGGCTTCGATTTTTTCAGGATCTGCAAGAGAGAAGCAATTGTTGCCATGAAATCGACTAATTTTTTATCTGCCCTTGGAATCTATTCAAATTTAATCTCAACAAAGTACTTTTTATTCATCCAAGGCTCCTCTCTTCCCCATGTGAATTTTTAATTCACTTTTATTCCTCCAAGGAATCTTTTCTTCCCCATGCAAGTTCTAGAACCTTTGACTTGTCACATCACATGTGCCAAAGTCTTCTAGAATCTTTGACTTGTGGCAAGTTCCCACCTTTTTTGGAACCTTGTCCTATCCATTAGATTCTTCCAATCATGTGAATTTTTAATTCACTTTTATTCACCCAAGATTCTCCTCTTCCCTATGTGATCATTGAGAGGTCACATCATCCCCTTTCCAAGGTACTTGTCCTTCCTCCACATCATGTACCTTTCTTCCACCTCACTTCCACATCATCCTAACCTAAGTCATCTCACATTCCACATGTCAAAATGTGAGGGCTTGTGAGTCCTCAACTCACCATAGCCCTCCATCTTGACCTTGTTGGTTTAATCTCAACCGTTGAACTCTCTAGAGAATTCAAATTACTCTATAAATACCCCCCTCTCTTCTCTCATTTAACAACACTTAGCCATTTGCACCCTTATGCTACCAAATTTCTCATTCAATTTCCAAGCATTATATTAGTCATTTAGCCAAGCCACTTAGTCATTAGCACTTGCATTGATCACATTGCACATCTTGCATACACCATTTCAATAGCCATCCGAGGAGCACACAAGCTTTCCAACATCAAGGGCCAACCAAGGAATTTGCAGCAAAGAATTTATAATCACTCGTCTTTCCTTTGTTATCTTGTTCCATTGCATTATCATTCCTTAGGCTAATCTTGAGGTGTACCTTAGTGCTCTTCCATTATTTCATATTAGTTAGATTTGCATCTTTAGAAAAGGATAAAAATTCAAGGGATCACATTTTTGGCATGCCCGGTGAGACCCACAAATGGGTCCTTTTATTTTATGTTTGTTGTTGTTGAGTTTGTTTGTAGGTCCAGGTCGCAAAGGGGTGAATTTTCCATCTAGAGGGGTGGACTTGCCCACCTGTGAACTATAGAGGGGCAGAATTTCCCTCCAGTCTACTACAGAGGGGCGGATTTTCCCCCCTTGTTCTCACTTTTTCCTAATCTTTACTATAGAGGGGCAGATTTGCCCTCCCATTTCCACCTTTTCTGACATTTTAATTGCAAAGGGGCGGACTTGCCCTAATGGTTAACTGTTTCTAAAAATTTTACTACAAAGGAGTGGACCTGCCCTACTAGTTCACTGTTTCTGATAATTTTATTGTAGAGGGGCGGACCTGCCCTACTGGTTCACTTTTTTTGACATTTTTACTATAGAGGGGCGAACCTGCCCTACTGGTTCACTGTTTCTTACATTTTTATTATAGAGGGGCGGACCTACCCTATTGTTTCACTGTTTCTAACATCTTTATTATAGAGGGGTGGATTTTCCCTATTATTCCCAGTATTTTGACTACAGAGGGGTGGAATTTCCCTAAAAAGCACGGTTTGGAAGGTAAAAATAGGCGCTATAGATTTATTTTTGCATCAATTTTTTGTTGTTTGAAGTTCTAACCCCCTAACCTTGTTGGTTTGTGGGTGTCGTTGGATTTATTGCTAATAATTTGCAGCATACTATTGTAATTCACAAAGAACAGAGGATAAAACAACTAACATTTGTTTGCAGGGCCATCTATTTATTTAAATTTTAAAGCCTTTCCTTGTTGTTTTCATCTAGGAACATAGTTTAATTATGGGGAAGTAATATTTACTGCTTGGTGTGCCTATTTTTGTGTTACCCAAAGGGGGCACTAGTTTGTTTTTGTTTTCCCCTTGCACTTCGTGTAATCCTGGGGAGTAGTTGGAAACGGTTAGTGCCTTCTTTTCAGAGGGACCTACTTGGGGATTTCATCACCAAAAGGGATGATCCCAACCACGTGTATCAGTAGGGTATAAAAATGGGGGAGAGTCAAAGTTGTACCCTAATCCAATCACGTCGTGTCTGGTGTAGCATCGAAGCTAGGGTGATACCTAGATAGATGTGAAGAGTTGGTATGAGCCCTTCAGTATCTCCTTGGGGTTTTTGACTCACACATGTGACGAGTTGGTGTTCACAGTTTGGGCCTCACATACCGAGAGTATATCGAGGACTCCATAGAAGCCTTGTATATCCTAGATTAAGACCTTTTGGCCATAGCCTTAACTCTAATCACAGGATTGTGCTTGTCTAAAGTACCTTTTTGTGAGAAACCAGTAATTTTTTGACAAGTCAACCTCATTATTGTCATTTCAAAGTCCTTGCAATAGTCATTCTCATCCAAACCAAGTCCCTCTTTTCTATAGAGGGGCAGGTTTTCCCTCCTGGTTCACTGTTTTGACTGGAGAGGGGAGGATTTACCCTCCTGGTTCACTGTTTTGACTGTAGAGGGGTGAATACACCGTCCTGAACAGACAATTTTTCCCCGTTGCCCCTATCTTTATCAAGAGCACAAGGAAGATGGAGGGAATGGGATAAATGGGATAGGATGAATAGGATGCGACAGATAGGCAGATGTAGGAAAAGGAGGAAAGGAATGCATAAGTGGATGTTGCCTCCAATCATGGAAGGAGACTAGATAGGGGATTTATGCATGATGCCTATTCACGAGGTTTTCATCATGGTACTTATCCAAGCCGCTTGTTTGCCAATGTTTCACCATCGGACGATTGATTTTCTCTTTACTATTTTCTTTTCTTTGTTGTTTTTCTCTTTTTGGATTTGGATTTTTTGGATTTTTTTGGCTGTCGGGACTTTTAGACTAGGATGTGGACGAAGATGGATAAAGATAGGGATATGGATATGTGGATTTAGGGGATAGTTGATAAAGAGATGGAGGAAGGACTCGAGCATCAAGTTCCATATGAGGTAATAAGAGCCCATGTGTAAAGTGACCATCGGATGTTGGTAAAACCTTAGTACGAGAAATGGATTATGCAAGAGGATGAATCAAATGGATTCGATGGGGAGATAGGGGGGATAGTGGATGGAGTGTTGGAAAGTGTATGGATGGAATCATGGATTGGATGTGTGATAGGGAAAGGTGTTCAGGACCAACATTAGCACATGTGGTGGATGTGAAATGAGAGGAGGGTTGATGGATGGAGAATATGGCAAGACTGGAGGTGTTGGGATAGTGAATTTTGGGACATAAGGACCCAAAGAAGATTTAGGAGATGGAGGATGTGAATTATGAGCGTTGGGAATAGAAACTTTGGATGTCATCATGGATTTTTCATTCGAAGGCATTGTCTCTTTTTTCTTTGGGATCTACATGGTGTTGATTTTTTATTTGGTGGGCCTTGGTGGCCGTTTGGATTGATTTGGCTTTTGGATTCAATTTTTCTTTTTGTCAACATGTCTTTTGGAGGGGACATAAGGAGTTTTAGATTCATGTGGATGTTTGGATTTATATATTTTTTCTTTGGCATCCAAAGTGATTTTAGTAGCAATGGGATGGGTATGGGGAGATGGATTATGTGGAGAGGACATGGATGGAGTGATAGAAGTAGGCATTTGACAAGGAAGTGTGGATGAAGGATTCAAGATAGCATGCATTGAGGTGAGCCTTTGTTGATCATGATTAGGAGTTATGAAGGTAGGATTTTTATGTTGTGTACGAGGGATAGGAGGTGGATGAATGAAAGGATGAATAGGATAAGATGGAGGGGTTGATTTTGGGATATAAGGACCCAAAATAGAATATGTATATGGAGGATGTGTGGGGTTTGATGGAGGGATATAAGAACCCATAGTAGATGGAGGATGAGCAATGATGGATGGAGCGACATAAGGACCCAAAATGGATTTAGAGGATAAGGGAGGAAGATGGATGGTTGTTTTGAGGTAATATGATGGAGGAGGGGGTATGGTGGCAAATGACTTGGTAGAACAATGGAAAGTACCTCTTGTGACTTTAGAAGAGGATCGTTTAGGATGTACAGAGGTTGTACCAACATCTTTGGAGGGAAAGTTTTGGGAGGTATATCCAAGACCATGTGTGTCTGGATGTTCTTTGACTTCGATGGGCTCTAAAGTACCTTGCTCATGAAGGCCTAAACCTTTTCCTTGATATTTCATGTTCTGTAACATGTGATTTATGGTAGGATGCTTATTATTTTGGAAGCATGATGTGAGTCCATTATTAGGTAAAGGACGATGGGTGGTGCATATACTTTGTTTTTCTTCAACAAGAAGACCCCCATGGACACATGTAATGTTATTGAAGTGATAAAAAAGTGGTGTTGGGATGGCATGCAACGATGGAGGATCGTGCGATGGGGATGAGGGGAGAGAAACATCCTGATTGGTAGGAGGAGGTGATAAGGGATTGGGAGAGTAATTAGGGAGTGTGATAGGATCTGGGTTTATGGCAGTGGATGATAAGGGCTCGTGAGATGGAGTGATTTTATTGTGAATGCAAAGGGGATCATGGGATAGAGTGGATGAGATAGCGTGATCTTGAGATGGGGTGGATGGGAGGATAGGACCATGACTTGGTTGAGTATATGGATCATGAGATGAAATGGATGGAAGGTTATGTTCTTGAGATGGATTAGATGGGATGGACGGATCTTTATTTGGAGGAGGGGATATGCTTTTATGATTTGGATCAAACTCTTGGCATGACTCATCTTGTTTGGGATGTATGATGATGGAAGAGTGTTAGGGGGATTCCTCAATTAGGGGAGATAGGAGGATGGAGGATTCATGAAGGTCATGGGATTAAAGTTTGTGAATATTAGGACTGGGAGGAGGGGATTGGATGTCTTCAATGGATTGGGTGGATCTTGTAGTAGAAGATGGGGATTTAATGGATTCGATGGGTTTGACTGGCTCAACCATTTGGACGGTGTGAGGAATGGTGATGGGAGGGATAGGTGTAGGATGGAGGAGGGCCTCATCACTAGTGACAATACATGATAGAGTGGGAGGGCATGGTGTCTCTTCTATCATGAGTCCTTGGGCGACATTTGGAAGGGATGTAGTATTAGGTAGAGTGATGGGAATGGATGGAGGATCAGGGATGGATGGAGGATTAGGATTAGAGATTGGTGGATTAGAATTAGATGTGGGAATGGGATTTGATGGAGGACTAGGAGGAAATGGAGGATTGGGATTAGGAATTGGTGGATTAGGGTTAGATGAGGGGATGGGAAAGGATGGAGGATTGGGAGGAGATGGAGGATTAGGATTAGGGATTGGAGGATTGGATGAGTGAATGGGTGGATGAGGATTAGATGTATAACTAGGAGGAGATGGAGGCTTATGATTAGAATAGTGGATGGGACTAGATGGAGGACTAGGAGTGGTTGGAGGACTAGGTGGGTTATGTTTAGATGGAGGATTAAGATATAATGTGGTGAAAGGGGGAGTTTTGTAGGAGGATGCGGATGTTGGATTAGATTGGGAAGATTGGGATGCTGAGTGATAGTAGGAAGATGTGGATGAAGGATTATAATGGGGAGATGTGGCATTAATATAAGGGTATTGGGATGGGGGATTGTGATAGGAAGGTGTAGATGTTGGATTAGAACAGGAAGATTGAGGTGGTGGACCACCATAGGAAGATATGTATGGTGAGTTGGAATAGAAGGATAGGGATGATGGATTAGGATAAGGGGATTGAGATGGTAGATTAAGATAAGAGGAGAATTGGGATGGGGGATTATGATAGGAATGTGTGAGTGTTGGATTAGGATGGGAAGATTGGGATGGGTGATTAAAGTAGAGATATTAGTATTGTTGATGATGATGAGGATAAGAGGATGTGGATGTTGGATAGGATAAAGGTTGAAAGGGGGGATATGATGAATATGTCAATGGTGAAGATGTTGGATATCCCTTTTCAATGGTAGCATAAGGACTATTAGTAGATGCGATTGAAGGCAATGTGGGATAGTTCAGAGGAGTAGTTGGATTTTGGGAGGTGATTGGAGAGAGCTTGCTAGAAATGATAGTGTCAAGGGGATGTATATAACAATCTTCGTGATCAACAAGATTTTTGTTATCGTCATCAATGTAGTCAGGATTCCCCTTGACTACTATTATTGGTTGTGTGAGAGGGGGATAAAGATTCATGATGGATAAAGATTAACAGGAAAGAATAGATGATGGATAGAGAACGAGGATGGATTGGAAGCTCATATGGGGATTGGATGAAATCTCATATTGAGATTGAATAAAAGATCATATTAGGATTATGGGATTAACACTTAGATTAGAACTAGATTGGAGCTTAGATTGGAATTGAATCAAAGGCTATGCTAGGATAAGTTTTTTTTAGATTGATTGATGGAAAGGGTCCTAAACCCAATTCAAAAATCACCCTAGGTGACTTAATATGTTGGTTGATCGGATTAAAGGACTAAACCAATGATCACGGCACCGAATCCACCTTGAGATGGAAGGGGATTGATTTGGGCCAATGATGCTAACTTTCAACATAAATCCACCTCAGGATAGAAGTGAATTGATTAGGTTGAAGACAATGATTGATGTGTAGGATAATGATCAAACTTAACACCTTGGTCAATTCGAGAGATAACTCCTAAAACAAGGTTTAAGGGATTTTGTGTTGAAAGATGATGAAGAATGGAAACTAAAGATGACTTGCCCACCCGTGAGCTACAGAGAGGAAGATTTGCCCTCCAATCTGCTACAGAGGGGCAGATTCTCCCCCCCTGTTCCCACTTTTTCCTAATCTTTACTGTAGAGGGGAAAATCCACCCCTTTGTGAGGGAAAATCCGCCCCGAAAGGGCAAGTTCGCCCCTCTGCAGCAAAAAGTTGGCAAACAAACAATAAACAGATCCAGCTTTCAAATCCGACTAGCAGAATCAATCCCATCATATTCTTTGATCTAATTCTAATTAGAGATTTGATCCCATCATCCAAATTTGAGTCCATATCTATCATCAAATCATTAATCCCAATCATCTAGACTTCGTTTCGAGGGTTTTGATTTTTATGCAGAAACTTCCAGAGGCCCTAACTTTTGACTCAGATGTGGGTTTTGGTTGAAATTTTACGGTTGGTTGCATTATGAGGTGGCATGTGGATTCCCAACCGACCGTAAGTTTGACCCCAAGTCAGTTACACCTAGTTTGAGTACATTTTTGAGGCCTCAAAGTTTCATCTTGACTGTTAAAATCACAATTTAGTGTTTTTTTTTCCAGTTTCTTAAAAATCATTTTCGTTAATAACTCGGAATGCATGTCTCTGATTTTGGATGTTAGTTGGAAATTCATCTTATCTTAGTATTGGGTATTTTTTGGGAAAACTTGGAGTCTCAAAGGCATGCCTATGAATTTTCCTAAAATGGTAAAATCTGACAATTTTTTAAAACTACCAAATCTGGCAAAAATCTGATTGTCAACATCTTGCGTCCTCTAGTTAAAACCCCTAAACTTGGTTTTGAATCAATCCTATCATATCCTCCCTAATTTTATTCTTAATCCCATCATTCTAATCTGAGCTTTAATCTAATCCTAATTTGAGCTTTCATCCAACCCAAATCTGAGCTTTAACACGATCCTGCTTCGAGAAGTTATTCACCCATTTTGGAAAACTGTTCACCCATTCCAGCAACTTGTTTTCCCATTTCGAGTGTTGTTCCCTTGTCCAGAGTACCCAAGACAACCATTCATTTGTCTATTCCAAGTATCCATTTGCTTGTTTTGAGCAATCATTCCCTCTCTGCAACCAGATGTCCACCCATTACGGGAAGTTGTTCACCCATTCTGGCAACCTATTTTCCCATTCTGAGTGTTGTTCCCTTTTCCAAAGTACCCATTTACTCATCCCAACCATCCATCTGTCTATTTTCAGTATCCATTTGCTCATTTCGAGCAATCGTTCCCTCTTTCTGACCACCTGTTCACCCATTTCGGCAATCATTTTTCTTGTTATGAGTGTTGTTACCTTGTTTGAAGTACCTTTTTACCCAATCCAACCATCCATTCAACCATTATGAGTATCCATTTTCTCATTTTGAGCAATTTTTCCCTCTTTCCGACTAGTTGTTCACCCATTTCGGCAACCAGTTTTCTCGTTCTGAGTGTTGTTCCCTTGTCTAGGGGACCCTTTTACCCAAGCCAACCATCTGTCCATCCATTTTGAGTATCCATTTGCTTGTTTCGAGCAATCGTTCCCTCTTTCTAACCAGTTGTTCACCCATTCCATGAAGCTATTCACCCATTTCGGCAACTGGTCTTCTCATTTTGATTGTTGTTCCCTTGTTCAAGGGACCCATTTACCAAAGCCAACCATCTGTTTGTCCATTCTGAGTATCCATTTGCTTGTTTTGAGCAATCATTCCCTCTTTTCGACCAATTGTTCACCCATTCCATGAAGATTTTCACCCATTTCAACAACTGGTTTTCTCATTCCGAGTGTTGTTCCCTTATCTAGGGGACCCCTTTACCCAATCCAACCATCTGTCCATCCATTTTGAGTATCCATTTTCTCATTTCGAGCAATTGTTCCCTTTTTTCGACCAGTTGTTCACTCATTTCATGAAGCTGTTCACCCATTTCGGCAATCAATTTTCTCATTCTGAGTGTTGTTCCCTTGTTTGAGGGACCCGTTTACCCATCCTGGCCATCCGTTTGTCCATTCCAAGTATCCATTTTCTCATTCCGAGTAATCATTCCCTCTTTCTGACCAGTTGTTCACCCCTTCTAAGAGACCGTTCACCCATTTCGACAACCTGTTTCCCGATGCAGTTGTGTCTCCAGTTGGGGTATCATCCTTCTATGATAGGTATATCTACCCTATTTTAAGTGTGGTTCTCCTCTCATCATCATGTCTAAATGTCCGAACTTTAATCAACCTCCCAAACTTAGTTTGGTCCACATCTTCTCTCAATCCATCCTATTTGACCATCATCTAGTCCCTCCATCTTCCTCATTCCACTAACTCAATTTTTGCCTCATCTTGAATCCCATCCCATCCCTCTACGATAGTAGTCAAAGGAAATCTAAAATTACATTGATGATGATAATGAGGTCTTGTTGACTCTATGTTTCTAGCAGGCTCTCTCTCCAACCACCTCCCATAATCCAACTATTCCTCCAAAATATCCCACCATGCCTTCATCTACATCTAATAATATTCCTTATGCTACCCTTGACAAGGGATATCCAACATCCTCACCATCAACATATTCTTCATGTCCTCCCTCT
>CM021106.1:186768582-186824249 GCA_007115665.2 Sequoiadendron giganteum
CTTTATCATATGTTTTTTGAATTCATATCCTTCTCCATCTCCATCCATATTTCTATCTGAAAAGTCTCGACGGTCAAAAATCAAAAAAGTCAAAAATCAAAAAACAAAAAAACAAAAAAAAAACAAAAAACAAAAGAGAAAAAAGAAAATGGTAAAGAGAAATCATTCGTCCAATGGTGAAAAATTGGAAAACAAGCACCTTGGATAAGTACCATGATGAAAATTGGGAAATAGGTGTCATGCATAAATCTCCCATCTAATCTCCTTCCACAATTGGAGACAACTTCCACCTACGCTTTCCTTTCTTCCATCCCCTACATCTACCTATCTTCCACATCTTACCGATCATCTCCCATTTATATCCCAGTCCCTCCATCTTCCTTGTGATCTTGATAAAGACAAGGGCACATATATATACATGCTTTGGACATCTCTTGGCATATTTTCCACTCATCCACTATCATTTTCCTTATCCTCCCCATCTACTTTTCTGATCCATGCATATTATCTACATCCATCTAACTTCCTCATCCATCCCATCCTACCACCATCCATCTCCCTTCCTTATATACAGCTCCTATCCATGTCCATCTCACTCCTTTATCCACCCATCTTGCTATCCCTTTTACCTCGTCACTCATGACACATCTAGAGTGGGAGCATCTCCTTATTTTTGATAGAGTCCTTGGAGATATCATCCATCCATCCATCCAGTACTCCCTTCCATCTAACAAATCCTTATCTTCCATCTTCTCATCCACTAGTCCTTTTTCGTCCTTTCATCCTTATCTCCCCATTCCTCTATCTAAATATCCAATCCATCTCCCTATCCTTATCTTCCCATCCATCTTTCCAAATCCTTATCCCTTTGTCCACCCATCCCAACATCTTTCTATTTCCTCATCCATTTATCCATCCATCCTAAAATCTCTTCCATCCTTCCACATCTTTCTCCCTCTATTCACCTATCCTAATATCTTTCTATCTCCCCATCTTTATCAATCCATCTATTTTCCTTCCATCTCATAATCCCTTTTCATTGGTATCTATATATAGGTTAACTCCATGCAATCCAATGCCATGCTATCTCACTATCATCACTCATATCTATTTCCTACATATTCCTCCTATCCTATTAATCTTCATCACTCATCTATCCATCATTTCATCCTCCCAATTCATCTTTTGATGATCTAGATAACTATCCCCTCCTTGAGCTTCCCATGACCCCCATCCAACATATCCACCATCCCATCTGCATGACCTATATTGGCTCATCATATCTGCTCCATCCTTTTATCCATTTATCCTGTTCATCTCATCATTCCTTATCCATTGTCTATCATTGGTCTCTTGTCGAACTATGTTGCCCCTACGCTTTTACATAGGCAAGGTCGATCATTTGATCAACCCCTAGGGTTCTATCATTTGTTTGTCTTGTCCTCTTCCATCATTTGTCTTTGGCCTTGTGTCAAACTATGTGGCCCTTGTGCTTTCACGTCGGCAAGGTTGATCATTTGATCTTCCCCTAGGGCATCCATCTGATCATTGTCCTCCATCCTCTATCTTCATCGTCCTCTTTTCACTTTTACCATGGTCTTTTCCTGAACTATGAGGGCTCTGCGCTTTCACATAGGCAAGGCTGATCTTTCAACAACCCCCAAGCCCCTAGCTCTTTAGGGTGTGTCAATCTTGTGTCCCTTAGGTCTGTAGGTTTTTTTTGTCTTGTGTCTTGTCATCTTGTTGTCTTTTCATGTCGTCAATTATGTCCCTATCATAGCTAGTGCTTACAAAAAAAGGTCATTAGTCTCATGAGATCCACTCGGTTTCATATATCTTGCATCATATTGGTCAACCAATTTACCCTCCATATTTTGTCTCAAAAGGATGTATCCTTCCTAACATACCTCATCAATCCCATCCACCCTTTTGATCCTATGGCAAAGGATGTTTGAAATTTTCTTGTGATCTTTTGGCGCTTTTGACATTTTGTTTATCATTTGAGCTACCTATCATCACTTGTCAAGGCCGCCATGATCTCTCATATTATGGTGTGTTTTGACTAGTTAACATAGGGGCATATCTTGATTTTTATTTTGTTTGTTGTCTTCTTGGTTGTCCCACGTAGTACCCACCAAGATCCTCGTGGTCTTACATTATGCTGGAACATCCTTATGTGCTTGTGGTTATCCCAATACCTGGCCCAACCAAATTCATCACGAATTTGGGATGTTGGGATAGCCTTCGTGTTTGTTGTGTTTGTGTATGCATTAGACACTAATCTGCCTTGGTTCCACATACCATGGTATTTGGTTTCTTATACTATAACAAAAATTAGTACTACGAAAATGGAAAATTGCATCTTCCATTGCATTGCATATTTACCTCCATCATCATTCCTTTTAACCATATCACATCTCCATCCAATCCTTATGCATTCAAGTTAGCACAAATCATCTAATCACATCCTTGGTCTTGTTCCCAGCCTTGCTACAAGCCTTGATCCAATCATCACCGTCATCATCCACATCAGGATGTATCCTTCCTTATCCTTTGGTTTTGTTTCAGGATGTATCCTTCCCTCATCAACAACCCTTTTTATCGAGATGTATCCTTCCCTCATCAACAATGCTCTCATCAGGATGTATCCTTCCCTATCCTTTTGTGTTGTCTTGGGACATATCATTCCCTCAATGATAACACTCCATCCATCATCAACCCATTTTGGCTTGTAGCTTGACCGGGGCAACATCACCTCTTGTCCTCAAATCCATTTGTGCTTCTCATCATCTCATATCACTTGTCATCCTCCCTTATCCATCACTTTGCATTATCTTCCTCATATCCCCTTTCATCATCTCATCTATTTTGAGAGCACACCCATGTTCTCTTGAACCCGCATGTCCTCTCAAGGGGGCATCCTCAATCCCTAATCTTCATCATTTATTTTTCCTTCCTAAGTCACTCCTTTGAATAACCGAGGCATCTTTTCCAATCTAACTATCTTCTTTTGGGTTCTATGTTTTAATATTCTTTGAAATGATGCTACTTTGTAACACCATCTCAAAGAGGGGAAAAATGTAGACACCTAAATTTGGACACTTCATTTATCCAAATCTACCCCTTTTTTTTCTAAATATCCCCTTATCCACATTAATTAAGTAATAACACTATTATTTAATTAATACCTCTAAATTTCCTCTAATACCTAAGGTATCTAGTTAAATAATTAAATACCTTACCTCTTTAAATCCCTTTTCATCAAATGAATTAAATAAATATGAAATTTATTTAATTCTTCACATGTCACATCCTTTTTTTAATCTTAATCAACCTCTTAATTTCTTCATTAGAGATGTGCACATACCTAATCCTTGATTAGGATGTGTCACATCCTCCAACTTTTTCAAGTTGGCCTCTAATCTTTCTTAATCACTAATCATCTTCTAATCACTGATCAGTTAAGCCTAATCAGTACCTTGGTCAACTCTCTCTATCCCCCAAGGAATTTTTAATTCATTTTTATTCATCCAAGGCTCCTCTCTTCCCCATGTGAATTTTTAATTCACTTTTATTCCTCAAAGGAATCTTCTCTTCCCCATGCAAGATCTATAACCTTTGACTTGTCACATCACATGTGCCAAAGTCTTCTAGAATCTTTGACTTGTGGCAAGTTCCCACCTTTTTGGGAACCTTGTCATATCCACTAGATTCTTCCAATAATGTGAATTTTTAATTCACTTTTATTCACCCAAGATTATCTCTTCTCTATGTGATAATTGAGAGGTCACATCATCCCCTTTCCAAGGTACTTGTCCTTCCTCCACATCATGTACCTTTCTTCCACCTCACTTCCACATCATCATATCCTAAGCCAACTCACATTCCACATGTCAAGATGTGAGGGCTTGTGAGTAATCAACTCACCATAGCCCTCCATCTTGACCTTGTTAGTTTAATCTCAACCATTGAATTCTCTAGAGAATTCAAATTGCTCGATAAATACCCCCCTCTCTTCTCTCATTTAACAACACTTATCCATTTGCACCCTTATGCTACCAAATTTCTCATTCAATTTGCAAGCATTATATTAGCCATTTAGCCAAGCCACTTAGTCATTAGCACTTGCATTGATCACATTGCACATATTGCATACTCCATTTCAATAGCCATCCAAGGAGCACACAATCTTTCCAACATCAAGGGCCAACCAATGAATTTGCAGCAAAGAAGGTATAATCACTCGTCTTTCTTTTGTTATCTTGTTTCATTGCATTATCATTCCTTAGGCTAATCTTGAGGTGTACCTTAGTGCTCTTCCATTATTGAATATTAGTTAGATTTGCATCTTTAGAATAGGATAAAAATTTAAGGAAGCACACTTCCCTTAAGATATCTCAATTGACTAATGTTCTTTGGTGGTAGAATTTCCATGTTGGCTTTGACCTTGGTGGGATCCACTTCAATTCCCTTTTTTGAAACTATATATCCCAACAACTTTGCATATCTCAAACACATATTTCTTCAAGTTCAATCTGACATTGAATTTCTCCAGGCAGGTGAAAATTTTGTCTAGGATCTCTAAATGTCCCTCTCTAGTGAAGGATTTGGCCAGTAAGTCATCCACATAGTATTCCATGGAATTATGCATCATATAATAAATTTTTTGGTCATTGTGCATTGAGAGGTGGCTCCAACATTCTTCAACCCAACAGGCATGACATTCCAGCAAAAAGTACCCCATGGATAGGTAAAAAAAATTTATCTTGGTCCTTTGGTGTGCTTTTTATCTAGTTATATCCTGAGAAGCCATCCATGAGTGACAACATTGCATGTCCTAATGTTAGATCCACTATGATATCAATGTTTGCCAATGGAAAATCATCTTTTGGACAAGCCTTATTCAAATCTTTGAAGTCTATGCAAATCCTAATGTTTCCATCTAGTTTAGATACTGGTACAATGTTAGAAATCCAATTGGCATAGTCTATTGGTCTAATGAATCTTGCGTGCAACATTTTTTTTAATTTTTCTTTGACTAGCAACGCGATGTGAGGGTGCATCTTTCTTAACTTTTTCTTTACTGGCTTTACTCCTAAGGGAAAGGACAAATGGTGCATGATTAGTTTAGGATCAATCCTAGGCATATCCGCATAATACCAAGTGAAGTTAACTTTCCTTTCTTCAAAGAATTTGGTAAAGCTTGGTTTCTCTTGTTTAGTCAAGGATGTCTCCAAATGCAGAGTTTGTACTTTGTCTGGGGTGTCAATATTGATAGATTGTGTAGATTATGCTAGTATTGAGGATCTCTCATGATAATGTTCTAGCAGAGTGTGAAATCTTCCATCCTATGGTTCCTCAAAGATGTTTTCACCATCGGATACGCTCTTTATTTTCACGTTTTCATGATCTAATGCTACCATAGAATGGTTTTCACCATTAGATCCATTTTCATTATTTATTTTGCAAGTAGAATATTTTTCACTCCCCTAATTCTCAGCTTTGTAATGAGTCCCATGGATGGCAAGTGTTTTAGGGTATTCAGCATAGAGATAGTTAACAATAGCGCTGTCATCTGCAAAAACTGGGATATCAAGATGTGTGGCTTGGTCCCAATCGACAAGTTTGAGATGGATTAATGGAAAGGGATCATTAGGTTGGTTGAGGTCAATAGCAGTGAGGGTTAGAATGCAAAATTTTCATGGTATGAAATAGTGAGATCGAGGTCTATGATGTTACTCTCCTCTAAATGGTTTGTCTCACTAGGAGTATGATCATCTTCACTAGAGCCATTGATAGGTTGTGATCCAAATTCAAGGGATCTAGACCCTAAGCCTTGTCCCTCCATAAGCGTAGGTGCATAACTTTTTATTACATTATTTTTTTTATCATGAGAAGATTCTTCAAACAATGAATCCCACTCATACTCATTAGAATCAGTTTCATAGGCATCACTAGCTTGCAGTTGTAGGATTCATTCAACAACCTTTTTGGTGGCATATTCTTTTGTTTCCTCTTTGGATTCTTCTTTATATCCCAATTTCATCTTATCTTTTGGATTCTTAGTGATCAATTGAACAGGCTCTACAATACCCTCTTTTATTTTCCCACTAGGACCACTACCTTTGTAACCCATCTTTTCCAAGATAGTGAAACCTTTGCCATATAGATCAGTCAGGATACTAATGGTCATTGTGATAGATGTCAATGCAGATTCATCTTCATCTTTGTAAAGCCAACTGAGCACATCCTTGTCTTTAGATTATTCCATGGCACTTGCATTTATGAATTTTCCATTGAACAGAATCATGGGTTGTGGAGGTGGTTGTATTGATAGTGATGGTTGACCATATGCTCAAGGAGATGGTAAAAACTTTGAAAGGCACAATGTTTGTTGAATAGAATATTCAACTACACCTTTATCTTTCAATTGCATCTTTTCAAATTGTTTGGATAGGATATTTAACCGACTCTCATGATTTAATTGAGTGGAGTTAGCAATGCCTTTGTCCTTAGATTGGGTGTCTTTCTCAAGCTGATTTGATGAACTATTTGATTGATTTCTACTGCTTGAGGGAGCATTCACTGATACCCTTATCCTTTGATTGGTCTTTTTTCTCAACCCATCTTGACAAGACAACTTGTTGTTTCTCGCCATTGGAGGAGCTAGAAGCATTAGCTTCTATGTTATGAGGCACAAAGGAGTCTTGGACCATTTTCAATGTGTTGCAGTATTGAGAGTTGTTTGAGTCAGCTGAGATGGTGATTTCATATCCATTAAAGAGGAACTTCAAACATTGGTGATATGTTGATGGCATCGCCTGCATTGAGTGGATCCATGGTCTCCCAAGGCTTATATTGTATGTCAAGCCTTTGTCCAACAATTGGCAAGCTATGCCTTTTTGCATAGGTCCCACTTGGATAGGAAAGAAAATTAGTCCCTCGGATGGTCTTTCTTCATCATCATAAGCTTTGATAGTAATTTTCTTTCTTACATCAATAGCATTATCTGAAAACCCAAGTGCATGGACTAGTTTCAAAGTACAGATATTTAGACCTACTCCTCCATCTATTAAGACATGTTTTACGCGATGTTTGTGGATTATGACATCAATATGTAATGGAGCATTATGGGGATGTGTTGGTGAGGTGTCATCATTTTCGAAAAATGTTAGGAAATGAGGCACAGTTAAGTGTCCCACCATGGCCTGAAATTGGCATACTTCTAGATCGATTGGCATCATAGTGGCTACTATGGCTTGTTCTAGAATTTCTTTGTGAGCTAGTGAGATTTTAACAACTCTAGTATTGAGATTTGCGTCGTGATTTTCTATAATTAATTGATAATATTATATTGGTTAGATGGGGTAACAGGTGCTCTTGATACGCTTCCTTTTAAGACATATTTTCCTTGAGCCCTCGTGGTGGCATTAACTAGTTGATGTTCTTGTCTCTCCCTGATTTTGATAACATTTACTTGATTGTTGGTGGTTGTCATACTGTTATGATCATCATTGATTGGGATGATGTCAAGGGTAGGAACATTATTTTGATGATCATTGTCATTTGGTGTATTGATTTGATCTTCGAATGATAAGATGTGGAGAATGGTTGTGTCATAAACATAATTCATGTTTTTATTCTTGTTATTTGTAGAAGAAGATTCTCCTTTGTCATAATTAGGTAAAGGATTCTTAAATGCACCATGGTCATTGTTTGTTTGGGGTCCTTCTATTTGTATGATATTTTGGTCTATCAAATCTTGCACTTTGTGTTTCAATTGCATACAAGTATTGGTTAGGTGACCTTTGCATCTATGAAATTCATAGTAGTGGGCCTCATTCCACCATGATGATTTCAATTTTGGTTCAAATCCTCGAGTGTCGGGTAGAGTGATAATATTTTCCACAAGAACCTCTCTCAATGCGGATTCATATGATTGACCTAAGGGCATGAACTTCCTGCAGTTGCTCGATGTTTGGTATGGTAGCATTTTAGATGTTGTATTGTTTTGATTGTTTTGACTACTGCCTTGGTTGGCATTTTGGTTGTTGCTTTGGTTGGTATTTTGTGTGGTCTTTTTGTTGGTATTGGAGGTGTTTCCTGACAAATTGAAGACCGGTTTGGCATTATGCATTTCAGTTGAAGTATCATTATTAGTGTTCTTGTATTTTTTCCAAAAATTTGGTTTATCATTGTTATTATAGTTATTGGAGGAGTTAGCTAAGTTTTTTTCATTGTGAATTTTTAAGACTCCTTTCTTGACCAAAGATTCTTCAATTTTAATTTCATTTTCAATTAGTTTCTCAAAGTTTGGTGGACATTGTAATTCAAGCCTATGGCTCATATCATCATTTAAATTTTCAATGAATACCTCCATCTTCTCCTTTTCTGGTATAGCAGGAGGATACCATGCAAATAATCTCCTCCACCTTTGTAATAATACAATAAATGACTCCATGTTTTTGTTTCACATTGTAAAGGTCTTTCATTGTGATATCATGTTGAATATTATAAGAGTATTGGGTGATAAATTTGTTGACCAACTCTTCAAAGGACTTGATTCCTGGGGGTAATTGTGAGAACCATTGCATACATTGTCCTCCCAAGCTTCGTGGGAATAATCTCATCAAGTAACTTTCCTGACGTGTGAATTCTAGGCTCATCATTCAAAATTCCCTAATATGATTTATAGGGTCCATTTTGCCATTGTATTTATCGTATTTAGGGAATTCACAATATTTGGGGATTAGGATCATGTTTACGCTTTGGTCAAAAGGGTAGGGACATATGTCTTCTATTGAGTAAATTTTTGTGACTCTGATTTGCATGTTTTGCATCTGTTGTTGAAGGGTTTGTATCTGTTGTATTAAATAATCTATAGGGTCATTGGTTCTTGCTTCATTTCTTATTTCAGTTTGTGTTTTTATTTGTGTCTTTTTAGAAGTTCCTTCTAATTTTGTGATATCAAAATCTTCGAGTAGTTTGGCCCCTTTGTTTGCTAGCATCAAAAGATATTTTTTACCCTCCTTTTCAAATATACTCTCCATGAATTTGTGAAAATTGGGATCTTGTTGTGCTTGTTTTGTGAGTTCATCCATTATTTCTTCTATCTCATCTTGATGAATTTTGAAAAATGGATTCTCTTCTCTTTCAGCCATGTTGTCTCGGGTTTCAAGTTCTTTCTCCTTGTGTTTTTGCCTTTGTGATCTTGTTTGTACAGGCATACAATTGATAGGAATGTACTAATATTTGATCATTATTGGAGAGTTCCAAAGTGACAAAACAAATCTAATTACACAACATTCATTTTGGGTTGAAGGATGATGAATCCTAATGGTGAAAATTAGTTGCTAACCAAAGATAGATGTGATGAGGGGGCACTTTCTAGATGTTTGGTCAAAGTTCAGGTCAAATATTTTCACTTAAAAATTCTAGTTTCAATAAGTTTAAGACTCTGGTATGAATGAAGAATGGTTTTGTTTTGAAGAAGATCCTAGACTCTGAGTTTAAAATTTGGATAGAAAGGGAATTTAGCTCTCTGGTTTGAAAATTTTATGCATGTGCCAAAATAGTGGACAAATACGCTAAAAGACAAATGCACCAAATAATGACTTGTATGGACTAAATGATGGCTTGTATGCACTACAGAATGGCACAAATGTGTTACAAAAATGGATGGATGTGCTATAACAGGCAATAAATGCGTTGGAATACGGAAGGTATGCATTGAAAAATAGCACAGATGCATTAGAACAAAGGATAAATGTGCTAGAATATTCAATGGAAGCATTGGAATATTTAACGCATGTGTTAGAATAGTCAATGGATGCGCTAGTCGGAAAAATGTTCTTTGTTTTGATAGTTTGATGGATTTTTCTATTTTTTTGGAAAAGAATCTGATTGTTTTTTTGGATGTTCTTCTGAATCAATGGTTGTACATTCCAATATGTGATGTTTGTTAACAATTTATTTTGAAACATGCATGTGAAAAATATCAAGCAATTACAATCCCTAAGGCTGTGAAGGATAGTATTTGCTAGATTCCCACTTGGATTTTTAGTCCAATTGTGCTTATATTTGGTGAATGATTAGAGGCTTGACCACATTGGCTCCCCCTTGTATTGCACTCACTTCTCAGGTCAGCCAAGCCTCAATCCTCATGAATCTCCCATGATGAACTTCTCATTTCTACCAAAAGCCACAAGAACATTGGACAGCTTCGAAGGTTATACCTCTTGCACCAACAAATAGAAAAGGTATTTTTGGCATACTACAACAAGGGTTTTAGTAAAGGAATTTCGTTCATGGGGGACCATCCATATGGCAAGAGACCATTGTTTCCCTTCTTGTCAGAATAATCCTCATGATACTTGAAATTTCCTCAAGTATCCTCACTTGTATCCTGGGTGGAAGTAGCTTCGCTTTAGCATGTTCCCAATTGGGTCATTCCCTTGGGGTGATTACCTCTTGTCCCACCAAGGTAGGCCCTCTAAGGACTAAATTACAAAAAGAAAAAGAATGGGTTTGTATTTCTAATCACCCAGTTAAGGGGAGAGTATACATGCCTACCATTCAACAATCACAACAGACATGGTGTTCATTTTCCCCTAATTAAGCTATGTTCCTTACTTAATCAAAAGAAAATGACAATAAATTCAACCCTTCAATCAATTGTTAGTAGTTTCAACTTTGTATTCTTTGGAAGCATTCTTTATGGTTTCAACAGTCTTTGATAACGCATAAAATTCTTGCAATACAGAGAGACACAGATTAGTTCTCAAAATTTTAACTTTCTGCAAAATCGAACAGATGTGTCATAACAGCAAATAAATGTGCTAACAAATCACACAGATACACTAAGATATACTATGAATGCACCAACATAGTATACGCATGCATTAAAAGAAACTATGAATGCACCATAAAACTACTTGTATGCACCAAATATTAAGACGTATGCACTGAAAGATTCTACATATGCACTAGAACAAGGCATGGATGTACTAGATAATGTTTCAGGTGCGCTAAATTAAATCACGGTTGCACCAAAACTTTACACGTCTAAACCTGTAAAACATACTTTCCAAAAAAATGTTAAAAAGAGGGGCTAGGCCCCACAGTGGGCACCAATTTATGTGTGGTGTAAAATATGTGTATCAGAAAGATAAAATTAACCACACAACAATGAAATGTATTACATTAATGATATTGAAATAAAAAAACAAGTTTCTATACTATTCATTCAAAATCATTCCATTTTCCTCTATTCTCAAGGATCTCTTAATTCATGCTCTCATATTTGTATGTTGCACATGAATTTATAAGATGGAAACCTAAGAAATGAGATAATATGTAATGAAATGCAAGACTATATGCCTACATCTATATGTTTTTGGTATTTTTTATTGCAATGCTAAATGATATGATGTAATGTTGTTGTATTCAAAATGATGCTAAGATGATTGTTGTGATGAGATGTAAATCTAAATGAAATGTATGAAAATGCAACAATTAAGATGCTAAAACTAAAATTTCCATGATAACACTAATATGAACTAAATTTTAAATTCTAAACTAAAATTCTATGCAAATGCTCTCAATTGTTCTCAAATTACTAAGAGAATTCTTGCAGCATAAGTTTATAATCCAATACTTCTTGAAAAGCTATAGAATGATCTCCTATTTATAGATTTTTCCAAGCCTTGAATGAGGTGGCAAAGATGGATGGTCAAGATCATGATCCTAAGAGATTAACAGTGGAGCACAAAGAGGTCGGAGGAATTCATGGAGGCTACTCCATTTCAAAGGGAAAATCATCCAAGTGTCAAAGAGCATCAATTAGAAAGAGGAGCCATGTGTCTCCAAGGAGGTTAGGATGTTAGATGAATATTTATAATTTAGAAATTACAAATAAAATAAATCATGTGACATGTGATGATGTGATGATGTGGAGGGTGAGTTGGAGGAAGTTAGAGAATTATGGAGGAATGTGATAAATTTGAATTAAAAAAATTAAATTTAATGAGGAAAGGGAATAATCAAATAACAAATTATTTAAATTTGTATATTTAATTAATTCAAAAGGAAAGATGATTTTTGAATAAAATAATTGAAGGAGTGAACTATACAAATAAATTTTTCAATTTATTTATATAAGTAGAGGAAATTAATATTAATTAATTAAATAACTGGTATTTAATTAATTATGCTCCAGACCATTTTTATGTGTAGACAATGATATTGAGTGAGTTTGACATTCACTATGTGGATCGTAAAGCAATCAAAGGACAAGTGATAGTTGATAAGTTAGTAGAGGCACCCCTAAAATATGACCATCCGATGCATATTGAGTTCCCTAACACATATGTATTTATTGTCACTCCACAACAATGGATGTTATATTTTGATGGATCATATACGCAACATGGGTCTGGTGTTGGGATCATGTTTGTTACTCAATAGAGACATACAATTCCAAAATCCTATTGGTTGATGTTTCCCTGTACCAACAACATAGAAAAATATGAAGCCCTCATCATAGGCATCAAATTGGTAGTTGAGTGGAATATCAGAGAGCTGCAAGTCTACTGTGATTCCCAGTTGAGCATTAACCAAGTGAATGATAATTATCATACCAAGGATGATAAGTTGATGTTGTATAAGAGAATGATTGATGATTTCAAAAATTATTTTGTTGAGATTAAATTTGAATAGATTCCAAGGGCAAATAACAAAGCAGTCGATGCCATGGAAACAATTTCTTCTCTCTTACAGATCCTGAAAAATCAAAGCCGATATGAGTTCATGGTGGAACAAGTGTTTAACCCTACCTATGACAACCCAGAATCGCAAATTATATGCCACCTAGTTGACCCTGAATCCTCTACCTATGGAAAGATCTATGCTTATTTGAAAGACAATACCTTTCCACCCAACATTTCCCGAAACTAGAAGTGTAACCTTATTCGTCAATCTCCATGCCATACCTTGATAGCTGATGTACTTTACCAAAGATTTCTTGATGGTTCTCTCCTTCGTTATCTCGAATGTCATGAATTTTATTCAGCTTTGCGTGTGGTCCATGTCGGTATTTGTGGAACTCATTCAAGTGGACTTACCCTCGCTAATAAACTCCTATGTTTGGGGTATTACTAACCTACTATGGAGAAGGAGTCCTACCAATTTTTCAAGAAATGTGAAAAATTTCAAATCCACGGTAACCTTATCCATGCTCTAGCCTAGGAGTTGCAACCATTTGCCTCGTCATGGACCTTTTGTCAGTGGAGATTGGATCTTGTAAGAAAAATTCATCTGTCATCATCCAATGGACACAATTTTATCATCACAACCATGGAATATTTCACAAAGTGGGTTGAAGTCGTACCTCTAATCAACATCACTGGAAAGTAGATTAGTTCATTTTTCCTGAATTACATCATTTCTCGATATGGTATTCCTCAATCTATTATCATGGACAACGGTAGGCTTTTTAAAAATTAGGACATTAGGAACTTTGTCACAAATTCTATATCCAACATTGATTCTCCACACCTTATTATCCTCAAGGAAATGGTCAAGCGGAAGCAACAAACAAGACTATCCTAAAAATTCTTAAGAAAACCGTTAATGAGGCTGGAAAGGGTTGGCATATTCAACTGAATCCTACTTTATGGGTGTAACAAACAAGTGTGTGCACTCCAATAGGTTCCACACCATATTCCCTTGTGTATGGAGTAGAAGCCATTCTACCTATTGAGGTCAAGATACCTTCGCTCCAGGTGTCTCTGAAGGGAATCATATCAAAAGAAGACTACAGAGTTTCTAGGCTACAAGAGTTAGAACTATTGGATGAACATCGTCAGATTGCAGTGGATCACTTGAAATTATATCAGTAGAGAATGTCTAGGAGTTACAATCATAGATTCAAGCCTAGAAATTTTCAAGTTGGAGATCTGGTACTGAAGGAAAATCCCTGTAATTAGCAGGAGCGAGAAAAGAAAGGAAAATTTGAGCCAAATTGGTTAGGCCCTTTTGTTATTGTTTTAGTCTTTGATTCAGGGGCATATCAGTTGTCCACACCAAAAGGGGGTCTATTTGAGGAACTAATGAACAACCTTCATCTAAATAATTTCTACACATAATGCATCCAGTGCATGTTTAAAAGTCCTAAAAAAATCATAAAAATCCTCAAAAGTCCTGAAAAAATGGTTGCCCTGATGAAAACCTAGTAAACAAGCATCTTGGTGACAACAAAAAATTCAAAAAGATCAAAAATACAAAAAAAAATCAAAAAAATCATTGCCTTGATGAAAACCTAGCAAACAGGCATCTTGGTAACAACAAAAAAATCATAAATTTTG
Organism: Sequoiadendron giganteum; assembly: GCA_007115665.2. NCBI lineage: Eukaryota > Viridiplantae > Streptophyta > Pinopsida > Cupressales > Cupressaceae > Sequoiadendron > Sequoiadendron giganteum. The sequence goes on from CM021106.1 coordinate 186,782,946, forward strand.
AAAAAGTGCAATAACAACAAATGGTGAAAACCTAGTAAATAGGTGCTATTTGTGATTGGATCTACTCTTCCATCTATTTTGGGAACATGTGTTGATCATTCACTTTTTCCATCAATACGCGTACATGCCTATCATAAAATAAACTTCATACCCATATCCAACAATTGTGGTCGTGTCTAACCATGGCTTGGTTTTCATTGTGCATATCCATAATAATTGGGTTGTTTCTCATTGGGGGAAAAATCTGGAACTCAATGCGGGCAAACAAACGTTGAGCTTAAACCAACAGGTAACAAACAGGTAATAGCAAAACAATTTGACACAAACAACAATCACGTTGGACATCAATCACCCACACCCAATTAACCAAATTATACATCCAACTCAAATCAAATCTCACTAGATGATCATCTTTTAAATCATGGTCGGATCACATTGGCACGATTGTTCAGATTGTTATATCTTGATTATTTTTATCATTTTTTTGGAGTACCTCAATGATGTTCTGAACTAGAGGGGCTAGGAAGGAGAAAGATAACTTCTTTGTCTGTTTTATGTGATTCAATCATTACTACTGTGCAAATTATCATGGGACATGCTCTACAGAGTATCATTGATGACATTCTAAATTTTTATAGGAAAAGGATTAACTCTTGTTTGTTTATGCAAGTGATGCTTAGGTCATCTTGATCCAATTACACCTAGATGTTTGTGTTATCTTGCACTATCAAACTCAAAGGAAGTTGTATAGAAGTTGTACTCATGTCATCATGGTCTAATTATACCATCGATGTTTGTGCTAACTTTCAACATAATAAAATGATCAATAATGATACCAAGCACAATAAGTTAGATGGCAACATTTACATAGTTATTTTTTCATAGATAAGATATAATTACATTCATATTAGTATGACATTTGCATTATAGATTTTTCCCAAGGCTGACAACTCTCAAACATGATGTTATTTCTCATTAAAAGATTGAGTACACTTGACATAACAAAAAAAAATTATTCATTTGCATTTCTGTATCATATCATTAGAAAGTATTATCATGCATCCATTCATATATCCATCATGTTATTTGCATTATAAATCAAAGCATCATCATCCATCAATACATGCATTCTATCACATATTTGCATCCACCACACATTTGCATTGCATTGCATAGACACAAAATAAAGCATCATCCATAATAACATCATCATTCATAATTCATATCATACATCGGTATGATAGTACATTCATTCTTTCATTCATACATAGACCATCCATATGGGAATTCATCATAACAATCATCCATAGCATACATTTGGTCATACATTTAGGTCATATATAAACATGTGAAAAATACAAAAATATAGTGCATATCATAACATTTGCATAACTGCATCCATCTTGTACACATAATAAATAGAATCATACATCATCATCTCATTACTACATCCATACATAATACATTGCATAACATATATAACATGGAACATAAATGCATCCATCATAATAAAAAATAATGTAAACACATGTAGATCAAAATCATTATCGTTGCATATCATATAATCTCAAAATAATCATAATGTCAAGTGTACAAATTATATCCAAATGAGAAGAGATACAACATCAAAAAAATGTGGCCATATCATAAATTTCTATGAATCAATGTACAATGTCTCAACAATATATCAAGAGTGACCTCGGAGCTCTGTAGTGCTCCCCCTAGATGGCGCGGGTCTCTCTGATCCTCTGGCTAAGCCCCCTACACTTGATGGACATGCCCCTAGAGCACCGCCTGGTGGACCCCCCAGAAGTGGTTGAGTAACACCCCTGGTAGTGGTCCTGGACTACATCCGACCAGACCATGACTTAGCATAGCTAACTCGGTGCTCTACAGGCACTGCCTCATAATATCTGCCTCTGTAATACTCTACCTCCTTGGTAGAATGACGAATCTCTCTAATAATATCTCATTACCAGCTCCCTCGACCACTCTCTACAGCCTATCGGCTACAGCCACCGCCTACTCTCCCTTTCATCTGGCTGCATCCCTCTCTACCATCAAAGTGGCAATCTAGGACTGTGCTTGTCCCTAAGCTTGTATTTGTGTTTAGGTCTAAGGTATCTGACCCTGGAATGTTTGTACCTATATGTGATGTCACAACCTGCCGCTGGGCCTAAGCCAACTATGTCTGCAAGGTCAGTACATGTGTCTACAAGGTGACAATCTATGCATGTTGTTGTTGTGAGGGCACCCCAATCTATACATGTTGTGATGCAGCCACCATGGATCTCTGGTGATGAGGTATCATCACATCCCTCACATCAAATGTTTTTCCTCCTCCACCACCGCCATCTTTGTCTCCTCCTCCACCACCATCATATCCTCCTCCATCCCCAGCCTCAACTCTCTCCTCCTCATCCCCATCGCCTCTACCTCTCCTCCGTAGGGGTGCCCTCTCCTCATCATTGTCCAACGTTGGCACTGGCTCATCTGGACTGGATAATCTGGGAAATGGATGTGTGAAAAAATACTGAGAATACTCATTTGACATGACGGTATATGTGATCTCAAGATGATAATCCCATGCCACTAGCTACAAACTGAAGGACTCTTGATATGTTTCATTATAGGATAAGAGGGTCCCCCAATATGGTATATCCTAGTGCCTACGGGCATAGTGAGATACTCTCTGAGGCACACCCTACACCCTCCCATACTATTTATGTACTTTTCCCAAAAGAAACCTCTTAATGATAAATCATTTTCATCCAATCAAAAATCTGGTAGTACATACATAGGGCATCTCTAGTTGATCCTCGGCCCATTCCTTGCAGTCTAGGTATTATCGCTAGGTCACAATATCTGGATCATCTAGTACTAATCTCCAATACTCGAATTTTTGCATCTTTTGCTAGACAATTGTCCCATTATATCCATATACATGCGGCCTACCACTCGGTCAAAACCTATCTGCAACTGGCTAGGTAACAGCTATGTGTTCCCGTGCCCATATCTGTAGTAATGTGACTCCTGTAGATAGGTTGGTAGCTCCAAGGTAAACTACCTGATGAAGGTCATGATAAATATGGGAAAGCATGCATGAGATCCAAGCATATCAGGTCCCCTATAGAATCATCTACTCTAATGTACAACCCCAGCCAGCAGATAGTCCCTTCGACCTACAATCAGAACATAGGAAACCACCAATGAAAATAGCAATTACAAAAGGTAATGGAGCATAACTCTCAAATAACTCCTACCAAGGCATCTCGTGCCCACTGATATGGTCATCATGAAAAATCCTGCGAAGAGCATCTATCCCACCCTACTCAGTGGCATCATAAACAACTACCTTTCCAACAACAAGAATCTATAGAATCCAATATACATCCTCTGGCGTCACTTTCATCTCACCAATAGCCAAGTGAATAGTGTTATGGTCGCTAAACCACCTCCCTGCTAATGTTGTCAGTAGTGCCCGATTAATCCTAACCTAGGGCATATGAATCAAATAGTACAACCCGCGTCTCTCAATCACATCCATGTTAGCCTGCACTAGCTATGGGATTATATCCCACGTCTTCAAGAATCATTCCTGAGACATCAAGACTCCTAAATCACTCTCCTATCATCATCAAAAATCACAAAAACAATATGATATCAAATAAAGCAATCAACTTATCAACCTATCAATCTATCAAAGCACCTCACCTATCATGAGGTCAATCAATCAACCCATCACTGATCCTCGTCGATCATGAGGACAATCATCATCAATCAATCATCGAATCTCACCTATCATGAGATCGATCATCACCTAATCTATCAACATCATCAATCAATATCATCTCAAAGGCTGACGTAATCGAAAACCATCATCAACAAGGAGAAAAATCAAAAATATTATATTCTAGCATGGATGTGCCATAACAGCGCTTCTATGCGCTAAAACATTAGTACACTAGAAAAATTGATCTATGCACCATTACAGTTCACAAATGCACTAATTCCATGTATGCGCCAAAGTTTCACACCAATGCGCTATAATAGTCAATGTATTCGCTAATCCTATGGATGCACTACTCCAGTACATGGATGTGCTACTTTATCCAACCTAAGATCTGGTAAACCTATGTGTTAAACCCTCTAATAGATAAGCTACATTAGATCATGTATGCGTTAAATCCCTAAATCGATGCGCTAAAATAGGTCATGCATGCACTATTCTATCCTATGAATGTGCTAAAACATTTGAACGTAAAAATTCAAAAATTCAAAAAACACTGGAAAATCATTTCAAAATTGACAAAGAGAGGATTTAGAATTTTGTACCAAAGGTCTGTACACTGTCGAGCGGTTGTACCGCCACACACGCTTGAATCACTAAGTCTGAATCGGGAACACCATTTTTCTCTAAGTGCTCAAATTTGCTCAATCTTTTTCAAATTATCAAATTATCAATGCACAAATGAACTTCTTTTTCACTTTTTACCTATTAAAGGGGTTATTAAGGTGGGTAATTAAGTGGCATTGATTTATTTTATTTTTTCAAAGGGGTTAAATTCATCAATTAATCAATTGGGGCAGATTTCACAATAATTTTCGGGAGATAAATCGTTAAAGCATGCTGAAAGTTTCAAAATCATTAAAAAAAATTCAAAAATCATCAAAATTTTCCAAAAAAATCAAAAATTCCTTGATTTATCTCTTGAGGAGGCATACATCAATTATCATTGAAAAATCAGCATCTGGGGCATGTCAAAAATTTTATCATCACGGTCTGACAATTTTTCTTTGAAGCAATGCGTCTACACACATCACTTCAAAGAGGAGCAAAATGTATGCACATAAAAATGGCCTGGACCACAAATTAATTAAATACTAGTTATTTAATTAATTAATCTTAATTTCTCTACTTATATAAATAAATTGATAAATTTATTTGTATAGTTCACCTCTTAATTCTTCTATTCCAAAATTATCCTCCCTCTCGAATTAATTAAATAAAAATATATAAAAAAATTGTTATTTGATTATTCCCTTTCCTCATTAAATTTTAATTTTTAATTCAAATTTGTCACATTTCTCCATAATTCCCTAAATTCCTCCAACTCACCCTCCACATCATCGCATGTCACATGATTTATTTTATTTTTAATTTCTAAATTAGAAATATTCATCTAACCTCCTAACCTCCGTGGAGACACATGGCTCCTCTTTCTAATTGATGCTCTTTGACACGTGGAAGATTTTCCCTTCCAGATGGAGCAGCCTCCATGAATTCCTCCAACCTCTTTTTGCTCCACCGTTGATCTCTTAGTATCACAATATTGACCGTCTATCTTTGCCACCTCATTCAAGGCTTGAAAAAATCTATAAATAGGAGATCATTCTACAACTTCTCAACAAGGATTTGATGATAAACTTATGCTACATAAATTATCTTAGCAATTGAGAGCATTTTGAGATCATTTGCATAGCATTTTAGTTTAGCATTTAGCATTTACTTCATATTAGTGTTATAATGGAAATTTTAGTTTTAGCATCTTAATTGTTGCATTTTCATAAAAACATTTCATTTAGATTTACATCTCATCACAACAATTATCTTAGCATCATTTTGAATACAACAATATTACATCATATCATTTAGCATTGTAATCAAAATACCAAAAACATGTAGATGTAGGCATATAGTCTTGCATTTCATTGTATAGCCTCTCATTTCTTAGGTTTTCATCTAGTAAATTCATGTGCAACACCTAAATAAATCTAAGAGCATGAATTAAAAGATCCCTGAGAATAGAGGACAATGGAATGATTTTGAATGAATAGTTATAGCAACTTGTTTTTTTATTTCAATTTCATTAATGTAATGTGTTTCATTGGTGTGTGGTTAATTTAATATTTTTGATACGCACATTTTACATCCCACAAAGACTAGTAAGGAAAATGCAATTCAACCTACGAGAAATCCATCTGCCTCCCAATCATGTTTGTTATATACCAAACGCGGACAACTAGCCAGAGGGACAATAGCAAGTGTCGAGCTAGGAGAAGCACTAGGTTCAGTTTTCTTTATAGAAGATTTTTCATTTAAGCTCATGGAAGAGGAAAACAATGTATTTAGTTCATTATGCACCTCTTCATCAATTTTAGCAACCTTGTCATCATCATCTAAGTTGATCACAACAAGAGGTCGAGGGATAATGTTCATAGAAGGGTTCAACTCTTGTTGTGGAGAATGCATGTAATTTTCTTGCTTCAGAAAGGGAGGAAAATCATCATGGATTGCTTCATTCAAGTTTTGATCTTGATTTTATTTATTTAATTCATCATGTAACTTATGAGCAAGGGCACGACGTCTATGTCTACACTCCCTAACACCTCTATTTCTTTTAGTTTTGTTTTCAAACTACATACAAGTAGGTTGATCAACCATAGGCTTCTTTTCTTCCCTAGGGGAGGAACATAAGGAACCACGGGAGGTTGTTCAATTGCTTTCTCTTTGAATTTGTAAACTTATTTTACTCTTGGAGGTGTGGCGGGGTTAGTTTCATTGTTTCTTGGTTGCTTATAAGAGGTAGGTAAGGTTTCAGGTTTAGGTTGGTCTTGATTGTTTTGGTGTTGTTTAGGTTCAAGCATGGTTTCATCAAGGATGGTAGGCTCAAAGGTGGACAGGGACATGTTTCAAAGAGATAGCTTTGTTATCCTCTGTGCCTTGAACTTTTGATTGGACAAGAAAAATAATTCTTCTCTTGGCTTGATAGGTTCCATGAGCTCAGCCCAAAAGGAATCTAGGGAAAAATTTCCTTTAGATGACAAGGGGTTAAAGCCACTATGGTGAATAGTGAATATCTCATTGTCAAAGAGAAACTTTAAGCATTTATTCACAACCGAAGGGAGTACTTTCATGGAGCAAAGCCATGGGTGGCCTAGCTTCACATGAAATTGGTCTGACTTCAAGATGATGGAGAATGTAACATCTAATGTTTTTGGTCATATTTGCAATGGTAGGGTAATTGATCCAATCGTAGGGAACACAAAACCATTACATGTCTTGATCCATGCTTTTGGTTTGTCATATTCTTCTTGATAGAGCTCATGCAAGAGTAGTAATTCCTCAGTGATCACGTTCTCTCCATAGGAAGGATCTATTAATATCCCATTAGTGGGATTGTCATAGATACGACTGGCTATGTAAAGAGGACCGTTGGGAAAATGTTGAAGTATTTTCTTAGAGGAGAAAGAAATATCAAGAGGACTCTTAGTTTGTCCCTTACAAGGGATGATGTCTATCACCCATATCATTTCATCTATAGGATTTACATTGATAGCATTAGTTGGAATAGAATCAATGTTTTCATCATCTGTATTAACATTCATCACATCATTCTTTGGAGTTTCGCTAGCTTTGAAAAATGAAATATTATTTTTTGGCATGGGATTGGTAAAAATTCTCAAGTTTTGGTTTGGAGGGGCAACGGACTTATTACCTTGATCACTAGTACCTACAACAGATAGATGGTTGGGATCAATGAGGTCTTGCACAAGATGTTTAAGATGCTTGCAATGTTCCATGACATGTCCATTTTGTTGATGATAGTGGCAATAATCATTTTATTTAAAGCTCGGGGATAAAGGCTTATTAGGGTCAAGTGTTCTGATAGGAGGTAAGGTAATCATTTGTTGGTTTAGAATTTGGTACATGGTATTATGAAGGTGTCAAGTAAGGGATTGAATTGTCTCTTTGGATTTCCATAGCTAAAGGTCAGTGTGGCTTTGATAGTAGCTACTTGGTTATGGAAATTTTGAGTTGGTTGTTGAGGTGGGTTGAATTAAAGGAACCCTTTTTTTTCTAAAGGGTTGGGAATTATTTTGGTGTGCGGGCTCAGATCTCTTAATTTGGTTAGAAGTGGACTTTGTATCTTGAATACAAACCAATTTTTGGTAATCATGAAGGGTAGTGCACAAGTGCATGAAGGATGGGAATTTCATCATGGTCAACTTGTCTTGTATTTTGTTTTGTAAGTTTTCAATGAACATCTTTTAAAGGTGTGGATTAGGGATCTCAACATCGACTTGGGAATAAAGTGATTCATATCGAGAGATAAAGTCAGTTATCTTTTTATCCTCTTTTTTCTTACATCTCATCAAGTCGTCCAAGGTCATCTTAGGAGTCATCTGCACTTAGAAATGGTTTATAAATTCCTCAACAAGTTCATCAAATGAACAAATCAATTTATTTAGTAAAGAAGAGAACCACTCCAAGGTGTTGTCTGTTAAGGTCCTAGGAAAGAGCTTTGCCAATAGTTTATCGTCAAGGACAAATTCACTACATAGGGTAGTATAAGAATTAACATGGTTAGAAGGATCTCCCTTCCCTCCATATTTCTCAAATCTAGGCACCTCTACACCTTGTGGCATTAGTGCTCATAATATATCCAAGGATAATGGACTAATTTTGACATAATATGTGGGTGGGTCATTTTGATTTTGGTTGATGGTGGAAACTTGCTTTTTAATGGATGACATGGTTTGGAAAAGTTGATATATGAGAGGTTCATTGCTTGTTTTATGAGATGGAAGTGAAAGTGGTGGAGTGTATGTGTTTTTGAAACAAGTAAATGTAATGCTTATAGGTGGTAAGGTAGTAGGAGCTATAACATGTGATACCACATAGGAACTAGGGATGCTAGCTGGAATACCCAAGGAAGGAATCACATTACTAACTTGTTGCATTTTTGTGACTTGAGGAGGGGTGTAGGTAGGGATTGAGAGTATTATTGTGGGAGGAGGAACTTGATTTCCTCCTTGGCTTGGAACATTTTTTGTGAGAAAAAGACAACTAGTGGTTGAAGGAAGATTCTTGTCAAATATTTTCACTATAGTCTTCACAAGGTCAAGGTCATCTTCACTTTCAAGCATTCGGTGAATGTTTTCAATTGAAGGAATTGCAGTAGTTGAAATGTTTTCAAGGCTAATTTGATGTTGTAAATTTACTAGGTCCTCATGAATGTGGATTAGGTTTTCTTGTGGAATTATATCATTCTTTGGTTCAACTTGCAAGCTATTTGAAGGCAAAGAGTTACTAAGAATGTTGTCTATGCCTAGTGTACTAGAGTCAATACTAGGAGTGGAAGCTCTAGATAACCCAAGATCCATAACAATTGTTCTATTGTGGGATGACATGAGTCTCGAACTTCTTATCACTATGACATTAGAAATAGGACATAAAACACTCATGAAAAAGCTGCTTAATGCAGGGTGAGTGAAAATTCAATGTAAACTTATAGGAATGAAATACTTGTAACTGAAATTATGGAAAGTCAACTGAAATATAGAAGTAGCAAATAGAAACTCGAAGAATGAATTGTAAATGGTAGAAAATGCAATGCAAAATATGCAAAGGGACTAATTCGCCCAAGGTGGTGAATGAGTCCAAGTACCATTTCTTTTGAAAAAATTCAAAAAAATTGAATTAAATTTTATGCTTTTTATGTTTTCTGATGAAAATACAAGATGCAAATGCATAATTTTACTGATTTTCAATGAAATTAAGTGCAATAATGCAAGCTAAATGAGCTTTTCACTAATGCAAAAATTGAAACCCTAGAATGAAAATTAACCAATGTTAATGTAAGCTAAATCGAGGATGTAAATTCACTCCAAATCATAATTATGATGCTCTAAATGTAGGTTCATCAAAATGAACTAAATAAAATGGTGAACAACTCTCTCTAGGGCTTCTAGGGTTTTGGACCTAAAAGGAGATAGGTCAATTTTCTTTTTGGGATGTTTCACTCAAGAACAAACCCTTGAGATTTCAATGCAAAGGAGATTGAACTCTGACAAAGGGAATGCTCTAAAGGGATTGAATGATAAGAAATGGCAGGTACCACCAAGTGTAAACTTGGAAAAGAAGATGTTTGGAAACACAGTGTAGTATGCAAGATGACCTAGAAATGCAAGTAAAATATAACAAAAAATTGTAAAACTAGAAATGTGCACATAGGAAACTAAAGAAGGTAGAATGGAGGTCTAGAATCTTGAAAAATCCACTATTGGATCTAATTGGGACACATACACCAAGTTGAGCGAATCGATCCAGTTTCGAGTGAACTATGTTGGAACAGGTTTAGAACAAATGGGTAATCAGATCTGTAAAAATATCTAATAGACAAGTACAATGGGACTCATTCACCAATAGTGGCAAATTAGTCCACTTTTGGATTTCTAGGAATTCAAAATTGGATCCTGTAGCTCTCGGTCTACTTTTCTATTCCTAATTGAAATCCAGGTCTGAAATTGCTAAATTCAACTTGTAGACCTTCTCTAAGCTTCCGTGTGTCTTCTTCACAACTTTGAAAACTTTGAATTGTTTTGACAACTTGATGAAAAAATTTCCAATCTTGCTCATTGAAAAATTGACAACCTATACTTGCAAATCACATGCAAAGAGAGGGGAAAATGGTTGTGGGGTTAGAGAATAGGGGTTTTCCTTGGCCAAACCCCTTGTTGGTAATTAATCCTTGAAATGAAAGAAAATATAAAGGGAGAATGATGAATGATTAAAAGGTAATGTTGCAACTCACCAAACCCTAGCAATAAAGTGTTGCAATTATGCTTCAAATGGCTGCAATGGATGTGGTTCTTGATTCTTGCTTGAAGGAGATAGATCTTGAATGCAAAGCTTGCTTAGGTCATGAACTATACATCACAATTGTGAGCACAATAACAAACATGAAGAATGTAATCTTTGACATGATGATTGATTCTTGAATAATGCTCTTGCTCAAATTATCTTGTGAACTCAATTTTTTATAAGGATTCTCTCACAAAATTCTTACGTGAAAATGAGTGAAATAGCATTGTATTTATACTCAATTATTGAAGAATTCTTGAAATTACAACACTACAAGATGACATTGGATCTCGGAGAATAAATTCCTTCCAAATATTTAAATTAAATTTTATTTTCGGTTAAAAGGGACTCATTCGCCACCCTAGGTGAATGGGTCCCACTTAAGGGGACTCATTCACCCAGATTGGTGAATGAGTCTCACCTTAGGATTTTAAGGTGGGTTTTCAGGATTTGATGTTTTAAATGCCTTTTATCAAGATTATCCTCAAGAATACACATAAATAAGGCTTGTGGATGCAAAATAGGGCCAATTAAAGCATAAGAAAGCCCAAATATTAATGAAAATCCTAGAGGAATGTGAAAGTGTGTTACAACACTTTACAACACACAAAATAAGGCAAGGTTAAGTTAAATTATGATTGAAATTATGTTTTTTGTGCTTAATTAATTGATAAACCCCTAGAAAAGTGTGAAAGTGTATTACAAAACTTTACTACACCTTTGCAAGGTACCATTAAAATGCATTAGTTCACAAGGGCCCAAGACCTAATGTGAATGTGTTATCACATTACAACACTAAATCAAGGCAACATTAAGCCAAAATCTGCAAGGAAGACCCAAACAAGCATGAAAAATCCAAAGGACCCTTTTTTTCGACACTACAAGACCTTATTCAAGCCTCACCTAGTTATCATAACATGACTCAAAGTGATTTAAAAGTCCCTACCCCTTCTAATATGCAACCAAATTATGTGGCATCCCAAATTCAAGCTATAACTCTCATCAACCTAGACATTACTTTCCATCAAGATGAGTTACCTTTGTTAGAAGAGCAAAAACAAAATGAATCTTTCATGATAATAGCCCTTATTAATCAAATGGCGATAAAGATAACCCATGTTGACAATGGCTCAACCATTAATGTGTGTAGAATAGATCTTTTGGACAAGATTAAAGTAGACAAAATCCAAATTCCACCTGACTCTTTACCTATTCATGGGTTCTATAACGTAGGAAAACAAGCAGATAGTTTGTCCATTGAGAAAAATAAGGAAAAACCTTTGAAAACATTGACACCAACTACACAAGTGGAACCTATGCAAGACAAAGAAAAAGAGAAACATATTGAAGAAGTTAAAAAATTATTAGAAGATGATTGGGTTTCCTTAGATTTCACACCTACATTCATGGGAGAATACAAGATCACAAAAAAAGATTTTGAAAAGGGAAAATAAAAAGTGGTAATGTCAACACAAAATTCAAAAGCATCCACCTCAACCAATTTAGAAGAAGAAGCAAATTACACAACAAACTTTGATGAAGTTGATTATGAACAACCACTTAATTTGAAAGAAATGAAAAAGCTTTATGGAAGAGTTTTTGAACTTATGAAACAACTTGGTTATAGTGGAAAAGGATGTGGTGCTAGAGAACAAGGTGTATGTGTCCCTATAGATCTTAAAATGCAAGAAACAACTAGTGGTCTTGGTTATTGTCCCTCGAAAGAGACAAACAAGCCTTAACTCAATAGTAACACTATTACAAAAGATTCTCCTAATCCGAATTTAACAATAGTGCATCTTGAACTGATAGAAACTATTGGTCTTGGTTATTATCCTTCCAAAGAAACAAATACTTCTTTTCTTAATATCAATGTCATCACACAAAACACTATTTATTGGAGTTCATTAGATTTTACACCATCCTTTCAAGGAGAATACAAAATCTCACAATCTAAAGAGTCTTGTGTAAGTATGACACCTCGTACTAAGCAAGAGATATATTTGTTGCAAAATAAAGGATCACATTCTACTATTTATCAAGAGAGTATCTTGTCGAGACTCCTCCAAGATTGTTTGATATCTCTCCCTCCAAGAACACAAAAGAAATTTCACTACTAGAATTCATGGTCATTCCACTAATGAATATAAGGCTTTAATTGATAAAATTCAACATCTTAAGGACTGTGGTGCTCTTCCTTGTGTTGAAGCGCCTAGTTCCTCTAATTAGTATTGATTTTCATCAATCATCTCAGCTCACCCTTTTCTTTCACTAAGTGGGGGAAAGTGGGTTAGGTAGTCATGTCCTCGTATGGCACTTGTTTATTGTCTCTTTTGGATAGTTGAATGTCTTCCATGTATATATAAGAGAAATATTGGGATGTGGACAACATTCCTTAAGTTGGCATGCATGTGATTTACTTTTCTATGTTATCTTTAGCATTTCATTTTTGGGGAAACCCCTTTTCATGAAGTAGTTTCATTCAGGAACATATGACTTGGCATAAGGCTTCCCAAATAATCTCTCATGTCTCCTAATTTAAAGCTGATTTCTCATAGAAATGGTGTTAGTAATCACTTTAAAGTGGGGGTATACATTGACATTATCTTTTGACATTTTACTTATTTTATTGTGCTATTTTCTTTCTTCTTGTGAGGTGTCCTCTTGGTGGTATCATTGGGTTTGGTTTCCTCTGAGAGCATGATATTTCTTTGACTTGTCCTCTCTTGGAGACGTTAGGCACAATTTTCTCTAAGAAGATACCTTACTTGAACTAAGCAAAGTCCCTTTGAACAAAAACCTTTACTAGCATTGTTGTTCATAAGTTCTTTAATAACACAGCTTGTTAGGCCTTGTGAAGCTCGAAGTTTTATTTTGTGGCACCCTATTGAAGTTCTCAAAGGGATAGCTTTGGTATGGTTAGTATGATAAGAAGCCTAAATGAGGGCATGACTTCCTCATTATATGGTGAGAAGCCTAGACAAATACATGACTTTCTCACTAAGCCACCCAATAAGAAAACTCACCTAGAGGAAAGCCTAAGGTTCCACTACCCCAAAGTGAGTGTGCATTTTGGAAAAATAGCTTAGATGACAGTCAAGGCTTGATCCACCCCTTTTTATTTATTTTTTTGTTTTTAGTTTCTTTTAGTCTTTGACATTGTAAGTTTGTGCATCTTGTGTTGTTTCTACATATCATACACCTTGTGCTTGCCCCTTTGTGCTTATGTTGGTTTGACATGGGATCTTGGATCCTAGGGGATTGATTTCCCTCTGAACAATATGGAAAATGGGGGTGATGATATATGGACTAGGTAATAGAACACCACCTTTCTCCTATTATCATTTGATAAGGTCCTAGGAATCCTAATTATATTGACTATCAACCTCAAGGGTGAATCAATTCTCAACAAGGAAGACCTAGGGAGGGTTTTTTTAGGCTTTGATGGGTTCACCACCAAGAAAAATCTTGGAAAAGACAACTTACCACCATTCAACTGACAAAACCTAACAATGTAATCTAAATGAATGATGCAAATGATGAAATTATAAAATAGAAAGTTAGGGTATGTGTACCTAGGAAGTTTGGAAATGTGATGAGAATTCTGGAAATATCAAAATGATATCAAAATATGCTAGGGAGGACTAATATGTCCTTACTATTGTCTTAGTCTCGCTGCTATTTTTTGGGGGAAATGTGAAATCCTCAGATGTCAAAACAAAATCTGGAAGAATATCTGAAAAATACCCTTGGGAGGACTAAGACGTTGTAGTTGGTGACTTAGTCCCATTTGTAATTTTTGAAATCTCTGAATGTGGTCCTGAGGCTCAAGGTTTGCACTTCCTTCTTCTCGGATCTCAAGTCTTGAAACTTTCAGATTTGTCCTGTAGGTGAGTTTTCGTGAAGATGACAACTTTGTAATGCAACTTTGCAATTTTCACTTCAAATGATCTTCAAGTCTTCAACCTAAATATGCAAACACAAATATGCAAGAGAGGAAAAACTTGTTGATTGTTAGTGAATGGTGGTTTGCCTTGGTCAAAACCCTTGGCAATTCAACCTTGAAATAAAATATAATGGAGGGAAATGATGAATGAACAACATGCAATGTTACAACTCACCAAACCCTTGCCATGAAATCTGAAAACTTGTATGAAAAGGCTAGCTTGAATGTAGATCTTGAATCAAAGGAATGCTTGATAGATCTTGACTTGAATTACTTTCTTAAATCAAAACCCTACATCACAAATGTTAGCTCAAAAACACACATGATGCAAGGATCTCCTTGATATGATGCTTGATTCTTGATTATGACTTCAAATGATTGATGAATTTGTTGGAAACAAAAGGGAAAACAACTCAGAGGGGGGGTGAACCAGTTGTTTCACATTTTCAAACTTATTAACCTTATTAACCCTTATTCTCAAATCTAATTAACAACCATCAAAGCATAAATCAATAACACATTAGAAGCACAATAACACCAAGATTTTTTGTGTGCAAACCCTATTAGGGGAAAGACCACGGTGGAGGTTCATCCACGAGTTATACCCTATTAAAATTATAAGAATAATAAATTAGGAATGCACATGCATTCAGAAACACTACCTAGATGTCACTACTCAAATACAAAGGAAGACTCACTGTCTTATAGAAACATTCAGATTAAATCCACCTAAAGAATTTGAATTGAAAAAGTAGCATCTTCTAATGCCTAAGTACAGTTCTAGTTAAGCACATGAACACTTCTTCTCTCTTCTTCACACTTCTTCATACTTTGATCTTCCTTCGAATGATCTAAACCTTATTTGCACATAGCATACACACACTTTTCACTTACACACACCTTCATATCTCAAATGAGATAAACAATTGCTCATATATATCCGCAACAAGGAATTACATTGCTTTATGTCGGCTTTAACAAAATAATAGAATGAATGCAAACTGTCAGCCCAAAACAATAAAGATTATTAATGTGAATCAACCAAGGTTGGCCACAACATAGTAGAGACCCAAAAAAATGTTATTGAACACAAAACACATAAATATTATTTCTCGAAGATCCACAACACGCTACAATCACCCTGTCGACCATGAACATGAAAAACATAAACATGCAAGAGAAAATATTGGATCACGAACACAATGATCAATGTGAACGTGCAACATAGATAGAACATGATCTAGAAACATCCACAAAAACCACAAGAACATATGTAACAACCTATATTACTAGAAACACATATTCTTCTTCTATGAACACCAGTTACAGTAGCAAAATAACTGTCGAAACAAAAAAACATATAGCTTGCTCAAATCTTCATGCACACCTCTAAAAATTTAGGAGTATAAACGAGATAGGATTTCCAACAAACCCTTTAATCCACAACTTCTTACTATCAACATGCTAAACTTTCCATCATATTGATCTTTATTGCTTCACAAACAACCTGTAACATATTTTATTACAATTTTCTCAATATCCTCGACATATAAAGTCTTAAAAATGTTAATGCTAATAGTGTTGACATAAATCACAACCACAACATCCAAAAATCTCCCCCTATGGCATTAATGGCAACACATGTTATGAAAAACACCATCAGCACAACTAACTCCAACACTTACTCCCCCTTAGGTTGTTACTCTTTACAGATAACTCTTTTCCCCTTTTATTTTTAACTTTTACAGAGTTTTTCACATTACTCTTCTCCCCCTTTGACATCAATGACAAAGATACACAAGCTCTGAACCACATATCTGAATCATTTGACTACTCCCCCTGAGTAGCAGCCACCACAACATCAATCGGGATCAAGATATAACTATGAAATGCACGGATTGATGCAATGTCTTACATCTTAGTTTTGATTAGGAGGGGTAATCACCCCTAACTTCCCTCTAAGATACTCAAAAGTATCCTTAGGCACAAGCTTAGTAAAGATGTCTGCAATATATTCCAGTAGGAACATGCTCCAATATGACTTCCTTATCACTCACCTTGTCTCTCAAAAAGTGAAACTTGATAGATATATGCTTGGTCTTTGAATGCAGCACCGGATTCTTAGAGATGTTAATTTCACTTGAATTATCACAGAATATAGAAATAGGTTCATCATACATAACTCTGATATATTTCAACATTTGCTTCATCCATAATACTTGAGTGCAATTGTTAGCAGTAGCAATGTATTATGCCTCTGTAATAGACAAGGAAACAACATTCTATTTTTTACTTAACCATGAAATCAACTTCTTTCCCAAGAAAAATGCACCACCACTAGTACTTTTTTTGTCATTCATATCTCCTACCCAATTAGCATCAATAAAGTCACTCAAAGTGAGATCATCATCTTTAGAATACCATAGGCCAAAATCAACTGTTCCCTTCAACTATCTAAAAATTCTCTTCACAACAGTCACATGAGATTCCTTAGGATCAGCTTGAAATCTTGCAACAATGCACACAACATTCAAGATATCAGGTCTAGTTTGATTCAAATAAAGAAATCCACCAATCATTTATTTGTATCTAGTGTGATTTTCTTTTGAATAATCATCATCTTTTGTCAACTTACATCCGGTCACCATGGGTGTACTGACTAGTTTTGAATCTTCCATACCAAAATTCTTTAGTAATTCTCTCGCATACTTCGACTAATATATAAAGATCCCTTTATCTAATTGAGTAATTTATAATCCCAAAAATAATTTCAACTCTCCAATCATTGACATTTCAAATTCATTTTGCATCTCATTAGCAAACTTCATACACAAACCATCATCTCCTCCAAAAATGATATCATCAACAAAGACTTCCACAAACAAATCTTTATCATCTTCAATCTTGAAATATAGATTACTATCAGCAATACCTTTGTTGAATCCAAGCTTTAACAAATACTTGTCCAATCTGGCATACCAAGCTCTAGGGGCTTCCTTGATTCCATACAATGCTTTCTTCAACCGAAAAACCATATATCCTTGACCAGTCAATTGAAATCCATCAGGTTGTTCAATATACACCTCTTCTTCTAATTTTCCATTTAGAAATGTTGACTTGATATCCATCTGATAAAATTTGTAGTTTTTGTAAGCAACATAAGCAAAAAAAAGTCGCACAGCTTCAATTCTAGCAACAGGAGCATCGATTTCTTTAAATTCAATTCCCTCCATCTAAGATTATCCTTTACACACCAATATTTTTTTTTTCCGATAACTTCACCTTGTTCATTCAGCTTGTTTCTAAAGACCCATTTAGTTCTAATTACATTTTTGTCCTTAGGTCTAGGAACAAGAATCCATGTATTATTCTTCTCATTTTTTTTAGTTATTATTTCATTGCTTCAATCCAATGTTCATCTTTGCATGCTTCATTGACATTACTTGGCTCAGTCTTTGAAATGAAATAGTATTCTTCTATAATTATTCTCCTAGTCTGGACACCTTTGTTCTTATCACCTATAATCTGATTTTCTAAATGATTTAATCTCACATAGCTTGGAGTCTTAGAATGTTCTTGAATTTTAGAATCTTGTGATCTCTCTTTTTTACTTTCACTAGTCTCTCCTCCTTGATCTTCTTGATTCATCAAAACAATATGAACTTGATTTGAAGTCTAATTCTTGTTTATATTGTCATTTTGATCATCAGAGTCATATCCATAGGTTTTGGATGGTCTAGCAATGTCTTCATCAACCTTAACATTTTCACTTTCAACCATTTTCTTCAATCTCTTGTTGTAACACCGGTAGGCCTTGCTCTTAGTAGAATAACCAAGAAATATTCCTTCATCACTTCTAGCATCAAAATTTCCTATATCTTCATCTCTTTTGATATATCATTTACTCCCAAATATTTTAAAATATCTAATAGTAGGCTTATGTCCAAACCATAGCTCAAAAGGAGTCTTACCAGTATTACCTTTTATTTATACCCGGCTGAGGATATAAATAGCAGTACTCACAAATTCCCTCCAATAAATATGAGGGACATTTCCTTCCAACATCATATTCCTAGAAGCATCTAGAACTGTCATGTTCTTCCTTTCCACAACTCCATTTTGTTGAGGGGTCTGTAGTGCAGATAATTGTCTCTTTATCCCATGTTCACAAAAATAATTAAACTCATCGGAAGTGAATTCACCACCTCTATTTGATCTCAAACACTTAATCTTTAGACCTATCTATGTCTCAACCATAACCTTGAAGATCTTGAACTTTTCTAGAGCTTCAAATTCTCCCTTAAGAAAGTAACCCACGTCATCCTAGAGTAATCATCAATGAGAAACATGAAGTACATGTAGCCTTGTAAACTTTTGATTCTAGCAGGACCACACAAGTCAGTGTGGACAAGCTCCAACTATTCATTTGAACAATGTTGGTTGCTGCGAAATGAAATTATAGTTTTCTTTCCTAATTAACATTCCTTGCATATGGCATTAGTAGGCTTTACCAACTTAGGAAGATCTCTCACTACTTGAGAGGAACTTATCGTGATAATGTTGTCAAATTTTACATGACACATTCTTCTATGCCATAACCAACTTTCATCAATTTGAGAAATCAGACAACTTTACTCACAGCATTCAGATGAAAGATGTTACCTTTTGTTTGTGTACATGAAGCAATCACATTTCTAGAACTACCCAATATTTTACACTTTTCATCCTTAAATTGAAGATTGTATCCCTTATCAACCATTTTTCCAACACTCAAAAGATAATGCTTCAAACCTTCAACATAAATAACATCATCAGTATTATGCTTACCATCAAAATAAATGCATCCTCTGCCACAGATTATACCACCATTGTTATCACCAAATCTTACAACACCACCATCATACTTTTCCAGGCTTACAAATTTTCTTTTATCACCTATCATTAGATGTGAGCATCCATTGTCAATTACCCATTCATCCTTCTCTTCAACTTGAATAGCTAGGGCCTTCTCCACATTTGTACAACTAGCAGATTCAGTAGACACAAGATTATTTTCCTTGGTAGCAATAAACACAAACTCATCTTCACTTACATTCCCTTTGTCAGTTTCATCATCTTTCACACCTTCATCAGTAGCATAATAACACTTCTTTTGAAATTTAGGCTTGTAAGTTCTTGGCTTAGGAACTCTTTCTAGACACTTTGATGCAAAAGGACCTATCTTATTGCAAGCAAAACACTTAATAGGAAAATTTCCTTTGTACTTACCTTCTCCTTTGGCTTCCCCTTTTGACAATAATTGCTTCAAGCTCATTCAATTTTCTTTCTTATTCTTCAAACTATCTCATTTCTTCCTCATACTTGAATATCTTTCTGGAATAACTTTCACCTGAATGATATCTTTGCTTGTCTCTCCCGGAAGTAGTAGATTTAAATGTAGATTCTATCTTAGGAAGGGCATCACCGAATTCACTCAACTCAAAAGTAGTAATTTTACCAATCAGCATATATTTGGTTACATTAGTCACAATCCGGATCTCATCAATAGTTGTAGCTTTAACTTTGTATGCAATAGGCAAGGGTCTAAGCACTTTAGCAACAATATCTAATTCATCCAACTGTCCACCAATACATCTGATACCACACACAAGTTCATTTACTCTTTGCATGAAAGTAGAAATGTTCTCATCATCACTCATTTTCAACATTTCATATTTCCCTTTCAAACTTTGTAGCTTAGCAATATTCACATTAGCATCACCATCATACAAGGTTTCCAACTTTCTCCATATCTCATAAGCAGTCTTCAGATCCATAACATTTGTCATCTTAGAATCAGTCAAAGCACTCAACAATGCTTCCTTACCCCTGATATTATATTCAACATCCCTAATCTCAACAATAGTAGTAGGACCATTATGAGGAAGAAAATACCTATTACTTGCAATGTTCCAATAGGATTCACCAATGCATTTTAGATGACACTCCATTCGATTCTTCCATAGATAATAGTTTATTGCATCAAATCTCAGACTATCTTTCTTATATGTTGCCATCTTGGATCACCTCAAGTTGTTAAACATCTTCCAAGGAACCTGCTCTGATACAAATTTTTGGCAACACAAGGGAAAACAACTGAGAGGGGGGGTGAATTAGTTATTTCACATTTTCAAACTTATTAACCTTATTAACCCTTATTCTCAGATCCGATTAACAACCATCAAAGCATAATTCAATAACACATCAGAAGCACACATAACACCAATATTTTTTTTTTGGAAACACTATTAGGGGAAAAACCACGGTGGAGGTTAATCCACAAGTTATACCCTATTAAAAGTATAAAAAGAATAAATGAGTAATGCACATGCATTCAGGAACACTTCCTAGAGACCACTACTCAAATACAAAGGAAGACTTACTGTCTTACAAAAACACTCAGATGAAATCCACCTGAAGAATTTGAACTGAGAAATTAGCATCTGCTAATGCCCGAGTACAATTTTGGTTAAGTACATGAACACTTCTTCTCTCTTCTTCACACTTCTTCAAACTCTACTCTGCCTTTGAATGATATGAACCTTATTCACACATAGCATACACACACTTCACACTTACACACACCTTCATATCTCAAATGAGATAAAAAAATCACTCATATATATACGCAACAAGGAATTGTATTGCTTTACGTCGGCTTCAACAAAATAATAAAATGAATACAAACTATCGGCCCAAAACAATTTTCTTGAACATAGAACACCTTCAAAAATTATTTCTTGAAGATCCACAACATGCTATAATCACCTTGTCAGCCATGAACATGAAAAACATGAACACGCAAGACAAAATCTTGGATCACGAACACAACGATCAATGTGGATGTGTAAGAAAGATAGAAAACAATCTAGAAATATCCACAAAAACCACAAGAGCATACACAACAACTTAGATTACCAAAATCACATATTCTTCTTCTATGAACACCAGTTACAGTAGTAGAATAACTGTCGGAACACATAAAGATATAACTTGCTCAAATCTTTATGCGCACCTCTGAAAATTTCAAAGTATAAATGAGATAGGATTTTCAACAAACCCTTTAAATTGTAACTTCTTACTATCAACATGCTAAACTTTCCATCATACTGATCTTCACTGCTTCACAGACAACCTATAACATATTTTATTACAATTTTCTCAATATCCTCGACATATGCAGTCTTAAAGACATTAATGCTAATAGTGTTGAAATCAATAATAGCCACATATCAGTAATACAACCACAACATCGAACACAATTAATCTTGAATGTTCTTGTAAACTCAATTATGCTATTAGGAATGCTCTCACAAAAGACTTGGATTGAAAATGAATGAATGAACCTTGTATATATACTTACCCATGTTGAATATCCTGAAATTACACCACAACAGGACGAAACTTGAATTCATTAATTAAAGGGGGCTAAATCTCACCAAAATTTGAAATTAAATCCTAAAAATAAGCTAAGGGGTACTAAGACACCCTAGGTGGTTTCTCAGTCCCAAGTCTTGAAAACTTGGGGCACATCCTCCAAAAAGGGGCCCATTTAAGGCACACTTGAAATCTAGGTCCCAAGACCTTTGGTGGATAAAGATTCCCAAGGTGGCATCTTAGTCTCGACCCAAAAATCAGGAACACATAGCTAGAATCATTAAATTATCATTTCCCCTTTGATGTTTCTCGGATTAGCCATTAAAAGATACATTTCATTGGGCTTGTAGATGTAAAATAGGACCAATTAAGACATAAATAGGGATAACTAAAGCAATGCAGACCAAACAAGTGTGAAAATGCAAGGGTATGCATTTTCCTACACTACACCCTCCTTGATCTTTTTCATCCTATACCTTCCACATTTGTACACTTGGACCCCTCTTGACTACTTTAGTGAGAATTTGATGCAAGTTTCTCCTCTTAGTAAAGTGGGGGCTAAATGTAGTGTAGAAAAATGTATCCCTTTACATTTTCACACTTGATTTGGAAAAATATTAAAATGGACTTAAGTATGCCTTAATTTAATGTTGTAATATGTATTTTACATGCTCACATTAAGTTTAGGGCCCTCTTAATTAAAATTTATAATGCCTTAATTTAGTGTTGTAAAGTTTATTTATTTACACTTTCACACTTATTTAGGGATCCCCTAGTTAAGTGAGCTTAATTATCCCTTAATTGGCCTCTTTAATTCAAATTCAAGTCTAATTAATTATATTTTCCAAAGGATAAAACCCGACATTCATTAATGATATAACATAACGCTCAACCTTGAAGAATGTGTGTCCTAGGTAAGTGACTTAGGACCCATTCACCATAGGGCAAATGGGTCCTCAGTTAGACCTAGGACCCCCCTTTAAAATATTTTTTTTGGTAGTATTTTAACATTTTCAAATCCATGATTCAATGTTAACTTGTGATATTTGAATTTAGGGATATTAAGGTTACTTGCATATAAATAAGAGCTCATTTCACTATGTTTCACCTAGATTTTCAAGTGTTCAAATCCTAGAGAAAGGTTTATGATCAGGAGTGATTTCAAGAGCATTCAAGGGAAGATTTCTTAATCATTTGTTGCAGCAATCAAGATCCAACCATTATTTCAAAGAGATGTAGAGTCATGCTTGTTATTTGAGCTAATATGTTGATGTAGGTTTCATGATTCAATCAAGCATTCAAAGTATCATTTTAAGAAAAGATTCAAATTCAAGATCCACATCCATTAAGGCCATTTCATGCAAGTTGCAAACCTCCATTATCAAAGGTCCAAATAAGAATTGGTGAGTAGAAACATGGTGTTTCTCATTCATCATTCCTTCATGTTGAAAAATTGAGGTGTTTTCTTAGCTTAATACTCTGTAAAACTTTAAGATTTTTGATCTAAATAAGCTTTTTCCTTTTGTTACAAATTCTTTGTGAGTGATTATCTCAATTAATCCATTTTACTATTGTAGAATGTAGACAGAAGTTGATATAAGAACTAGAGAATATAATAGAAATATTACACACTTGATGTACCATGGAGAAACCCTTTCGGGAAATAACTCCACCAAGAATTATTCTATGTTATTCAAACTTTGAAATACAATAGATCCAATTCTTGCTTGAGAATTCTTCTTCTTGCTTTCACCAATATTCTTCACAACTTGCAATAACAACTGATAATCACTCTCTTCAACTTGCTTGAGATAAATAGGCTTTAATCAACATTGTAAACTCCAAATGAGTTACAATAAACATGCTCAAGCCCTAACCCTAAAAGGTATGCCTATCTCATGTAAGTAGAGTTATGTCGTGAAGAACAATGTCAAATCATCTCCTTCATCTATTTGGGTGTCCCAAACTAAAGTCATAACTCAACCTTTATTCTATAAATATCTTAAGGCTTCATCCTCAAATTTGGTTCCTAAAAGTGGGCCCCACTTAACTAAGCCTTCAGAAATATATCAACATGCAAAGGAGCTAATTCTAAGAAGCCAACTTGGGCGCCCAAAGTGGGTCCAAGATATTTCTTGTTAATTGAAACATTTCTCAACACCATTCATGCAAGAATGGTCATCCCCTGTTAACTGAAGGTAGTACCTTTTATCTGTCATGAAACTCAATTTATTAGCCATGCATTCCAAGTTAACTAAAGTCAACTAACATGCAATTGAAACTAACTGAATCTAACTGAACCATAACTAAACTTGAACTGAACTGAATTGAATTGAACTAAACTAAAATAAACTGAATTGAACTAAACTGAACTTCACTGAACTTAACTTCAACTGAACTTCACTTAACTTCACTGAACTAAACTTCAACTGAACATCAACTGAACTAAACCTCATACATATCACCCCCTATTTTATAGGACCTCAACATGCATAAATCAAAATCCCTATTTTGTAGGAACCTAGGATGCATTTTTGAAGTGTACTCAATTTACCAACCAGTTAACTAAACTCAAGGTGAGTTGTCACCTACCATATGTGTACCCATGTGCTCCTATTTTGTAGGATCTGATTCCAAGGTGTCCACACATGCTTTTAACATTTATAATTAATTACAAATTTCAATTAACATGATTATTTCATCAAATATTATTCTTTTCCTAACCGTAGTGTTGTTGAACACATTCCAAGGATTTAGGAGACTCATGAAATAACTAATGTTTTAGGATTGAAATTAAATGGCATCCTATTTCCAACACTTTATTCATGAATTTATTCATTTCAAGGTCTAATTACCAAAATAGGGTTTGACCAAGGCAAACCCCCACTCACCTAACAAACAACATTTTTCTTCTCTCTTTGTGTGTTTGCAAATTTGTAGGTTTAAGAAAAGTTGAAGATCTCAAAGTTGCAAAATTGCAAAGTTGTCAAAGTTTTCACCATTCTTGCAAAATCATAGAAATTGACTTATAAAATTTATTTCTAACTTTTTGATCGCAAGATTCAGGAATCTAGGAGTGCAGACATGGGAGAACAAAACCCATAAACAAATTTCTAGGAGCCCTAGCCAGGACCCATTCGCCATAGGGTGAATGAGTCCTTAGTTAGCCCTAAATTCTATAGGTTCCATCAGTTTTACTTTTAAGCTTCTAAATGCACTTTATAGATCAAAATTTGGAGTTTATTTGATATTTTTAATCTTTCTCCCCAAAGTGTTATTTAACCTAGACCCTCATCCTAGCATAAAAGGTAAATTTGTAGATTCACACTTTGGCTTGATTCACCTTGAGGTTGATAGTCATTTCATTGTGTGGATCTCATTTCCTAATGAAATTTGAGAAGTAGGACCCCTTTTCCCTCTTTGGATCCACTTTTCCATTTTGGGAAACTCTCCTATCCTATTTTTCCAAGTTTCAACAGCCAAGGGATGAAGAGAGAAATGTGTTGTAGTTTAAGCCAAAGGTCAATAAAAAATAACACCTAATAATGAACATGAGGTTCATGATGGGAAAGATGAGGAGGGTGGTCCAATGTTCAACCGAGGAAAATAGATCCTAAGAGGTATACTCCACCCATTTTTTGTTATATTTTTACATTTTTTTCTCATAATGGTGAGCCTAAAACTATGAAGGAGGAATTAGAATCAAAGGAGAGAAAGTCCTATAAATAATACATGAATGAAGAGATAGTGACCCTAGAGAGGAATAAGACTTGGGAATCAGTTTAGTTTTTTTAAGGAAAAAAACTTGTTGGTTGTAAATGGATCTTCAAGAAGAAGTTAAGTTTAGAAGGTAAGATTGAAAAATACAAGGCATGATTAGTAGATAAGGGCTATTCCCCGCTCAAGGGAATACATTTTAGTGGGATTTTCTCCGTTATTGTAAAATTAACTTCTATTATACTTTTTATCCTTTGGTTTGATATATAACCTAGATATTGAGTAAATGGATATAGTATTTTATGGTGATTTATAGGAGTAAATCTACATTAAATAGCCTAAGAAATTTGTAAAAATGGGTAAAGAAAATCTAATGTACAAGTTAAAGAAGTTCTTTTTCATTTGAATCATTTTTCTAGCATGTGGTATCAAAAGTGATATTTGTATTTTGAAATTGAGATATGTTAGAGAAAAGTGTGATTATCTTGTTTATTTTAAACAAGTGGAAGACCATTTAATTTTCATTGTTCTTTATATTGATGATATGCTTCTTATTAAAAATAATAAGTATAAGGTAAAAATGCTTAAATATTAGCTTTCAATAAAATTTGATATGAAGGATATAGGAGCTACTAATTTTAACTTAGGAATAGGAAATAGGAAAGAGAAAGAGAGAAAACAAAAATAAGCCAAATGAAGTATGATGATTATATGCTATAGATATTTAGAATGAAAGATTGTAATTCAATGGATGTTCCTATCCTTATAGGAAAAAAATGTGAATGGAATAGCGTGCCAAGGCAAATAATAAGATATAGGACTTGAATCATTTTACTTTGGTAAGAAGTGTTGATGTTTTTTAGATCATATATAATAGTGCAAAAGATGCACTTGGGAGCCAATAAAAGGAAGAATACACCAGTATAAAATAGCATTGTAAGTAGTGCAAATTTTTTAGCAGAATAATAAACTCCTCTTGATTAGAAATCTCCTTATTGGCGAACTTCTTCTTGTTAGGCGAATCTCTGCTTGATTAGGCGAACTTCTACTTATTTGAATCTGAATGTGAATGTTGTAAATGAGGAGAATTTATCTCCTATGTATATATATATAAGACTAGGCATCATACCCCACTTGGGCCGACCCAGGAAAGATGGAAAAATGTTTAAAAAGAATAAATGTTTATGATCTGGTTTACTTACCTTCAATGAGTTCTTTTAGGTATGATCTAGCTGACTTGCCTTCAATGAGTTCTTTTAGGGACTATACCTCCCAAAGCTACCAAAACATCAACACTCCCTCTTAGATAGGGAGGTATTGCAAAGTCTTCCTTGAGTCCCACTCAAGGGCATCATGCCTTGTCATGGATTCTCTCAACATGAAGTCCAAATGGCTACACCCAATTGTGGGAAGCACAACTCAATCTTAGAGATGTGATTTGTACAATTATTTATCCATCTCAGAGAAATATACACTGCAAGGGCTTTCACCTCATATTTCTCTGTCTCGGAGAAATATACGCTACAAGGAATTTCACCTCATATTTCTCCATCTCAAAGAAATATACACTACAAGGGTTTTCACCTTATATTTCTCCATCTTAGAGAAACATACACTACAAGGGCTTTCACCTCATATTTCTCTGTCTCAGAGAAATATACACTACAATAGATCTTAATGATGTTGTGACTCCCTCTCAGTGAGGGCATCATTTTCCATATCCTTTGTAGCCTTTGTTGGTTTTTCAAACTCCCTCTGAATGTCATTTCCACCTCCATCAAGTATCCTTTAGATCTCCTATTGGTTTCCTCCTCTTCAAAGTAACTAGTCATAATGACAATCTATATAGGCTCTCCTGAAAAATACCAATCACACGAGTTGAATTTATGTTGCAGTTCTTTGGCCATGCAAAAACCTTTCCTTCAGAGAAGGAAACCTTGTACCCTTTTTCCTCCAAGGCTGAAATGGATACAAGGTTCCTTTTGATCCCAGGTACGAACAATACATCACTCAATTGAAGAGGGATACCAAGTCTAGTTGGAAGGAAGCTGCCCCAACTCCCTTTATGGCATAACTAGCATCATCTCCAATTATAACCTATAAATTAGACTCTTTCTCTACTAAGTTTGTAAGATTCTCTTTGTAGCCTGTAATGTGATGTGAAGCACCACTATCTATCAACCAAGTATCACTGTCAATTTGTACATTACTTGAAAGAGCGAAGATGAATAGGAATCCTTCTAAATTGACTTTAGAATTACTTGACTCCTTCTAAGATGTCTTTACGTCAATTTCTACAGTAGAAACATGTTGTGTTAACTTTAATTTACAGTCTCAGGCATAGTGTCCATACTTGTCACACCTGTAACATTGAATATGAGAAAGATCCTTCTTTTTCAATTCTGGAATAGAATATTTTTTCTCTCAATTTATCTTGAAGGTACCTCTTTTTCTAGTAGCATGTGCACCAAGTACTTGACTTTCATTATGGTATTTTTTCCCATTTCCTCTTGCTTCCAATCTAGTTTCTTCCTGAATACAATCAGTGTGTATGTGATCAAACTTGGGCAGCTTGGATCTCCCACTGATGCTTTGAATGAAGGGTTCCCAAGACTAGGGAAGACCATTTAGAGCCAATATAACAATATCTATATTTATAATTTTATCTCCAATAGTGCTCAATTGATCTCTCAAATCAAAGATCTTCATAAAAAATGAAATAACTGACTCCCCTCTAGCCATTTTTACATGATGGAGTTGTTGTCTCAAAGCGAGATCTCTGCTGGTATTGGTGATCTCATACAGACCTTTTAGTACATCAAATATTTCTTTAGTTGTCTTCATCTTGGAGATGACTGGTACTAGGTGGTCCTTCATGGAGTCTATCATGATCTTTCTAGCCTTCGTATTATTTTTCTTCCATTGGATTTTCTTTGAGTCATTTGACGGCTCAGGTATGTCAACTTCTATGAATTCTAGAAGATCATTCTCTTATAAGATAATGAGTACTCTAAACTTCCAAGAGTTAAATTTTACAACCCCATCAAACCTATCTTTTCCCTTGACATCGGACACCATATTCTTTTCGAGTAACTGCCCTAAAGAATTTTCTACTCAAATTCGAAAGAAACCACAATTATTTATAAAATACGAATGTTGGATCTTCCCTAGATCCCTTCAAAGTCTTCAAAAAAATTTCTCACTACACAAATATGCTTTGAATTTCTACTCACTTAACCTACACTGAGATCTGCAATTTGATATTCAATATACTTTCAAATCTGAACTTTATCTTCAATAGGACTACTCAAAAGAAGTCTAATTTTTTCCCTTAAATCCGCTTCTTAGTTCTACAATAATACACCTTCAAAGTTTTCCTATATTCTTCACAATTTTAGCTTCAAAAAGGTCTAAAACATACTGCTCACAAAACTTCTTTAATGATTTCTCCAAAAAAACACTACGAAATATGCTCCAAACTCGCCTTATAGATCAGCACCAAGACTGCAATTAGATCTCCTCTAAAATAGGTGAGATATTTGCACCAAAACCACAACAAATTCTGCTCCAAATCAGGCTGGAGGTATGCTCCTTATCACCTTATATATCTACTCCAATATGCCACACTTCTTTCTATTTGCTACTCTTTTTCTGTTGAGGATCTGCTCTTGATGTAGGAATAATGTTCAATGAATTGCTTAGTCAAATCTGATCAGATATTCTTGAACCTTACTCTCATACCATGTTAATTTTTTTAGATCAGATATGATCAGATACAATAGTGCAAAAGTGCACTTGGGAGCCATTAAAAGGCAGCATACACTAGTGTAAAACAACACTGTAAATAGTGTGAATTTTTTAGCAAAATAATAAACTCCTTTTGATTAGCAATCTCCTTATTGGTGAACTTTTCTTGTTAGGTGAATCTTTGCTTGTTTAGGTGAACTTCTGCTTATTTGAATTTGAATGTGAATGTTATTGTGTTGTTAGAAAATGTGAACTAATTAAATAGCAAACTAACACACCGATAAGACATTATATTAAAGAAATCTAATTAAAGAAAATGAATGCAAACTCTAACAGCTTTCTTCAAAGTCATCCCATCGTCCTCTATCTCCAAGAATTTGATTAAAGGTGTTGGCTCTCAGTTGTGTAAGCAGCAGCTTGTTGAAATGGCAGCTTAGGAGAATGAGATTATTTGAAATGCATGTGCATGATTATATGATTTATGTTATGAAATTGAAATGCTAAGATGCTAAGATGTTGATATGCTAGAATGCAACTATAGTAACTGCGTATGCAATCTAAGATTCGAGGTGTGTTTTCAACTCATACAAGGGTTGTATTTATAGATTTTTGAAGGCAAGAATCCAGTTGGCGAGGATCAACGGTTGAGATTAAACCTGTTAAAATGAACGGTGAGAGATCGAGAAGTTGAAAAAAAGATAGAAAGAAAGATGGAAGATGAAAGATGTTTCCATAATTTAAATAAATAATATTTAATTATGTGTGAGAGATGATAAAAGCGCTTTAATTAAATATAAAAATACTTAATTAAATATGAGAGGAAGAAAATTTCTAATTAAATATTTTTGGAATATTTAATTATGGAGGAAAGAAAGCTTTCAATTAAATATTTTTAGAATATTTAATTATGTGGAAAAGAATAAAGAAATTAGAAAGAAAGCGTTTAATTAAATATTGGAATTGTGGAGAAAAGAAGAATATCATTTAAATTTGGAATTTAAATTTGTGATAATTAATATAAAAAAATTGTGAAATTTATTTAATTAATTTAAGAGGAAGATAGCAATAATTAAATAAACTTATTTATTTAATTAAATTAGAAGAATTGGAAAAATGAACAATATAAATAAATAATTAAATTTATTTATATGTAGATGACTTTAAGAATATTAATTAAATAATTCATATTTAATTAATTAACAGGTTTGATTAACCGTGACCATTTTTAGATGTGTACATTTTGCCCCTCTTTGAAGTGATGTGTTTTACGCATTGCTTCAAAGAATTTTGTCCCAGAATTTTAGAAATTGCCGATGCTATATGCCCCCTCGAGAGATAAATCGCCTGATGAAAGAATCAGAATGATTTTCAGATGAAAATTAGTGATTTAGCTCTCGAAATAGAGCTTTGTTTTGCAAAAATTTAAATATTTTCACACTTTTACCCCCTTTAAAAGGTGAAAAAGGTGAAAAGTCATTGTCATTTGAATAGTAACCTGTGGTAATTTTCAGAGCTCTGAGAGGTGAAAACAAAATGTTGATCCGTTATGAGTGCCACAGATTCGAGCGAACCCGCTGATATCAGAGACCAGTTGCATATGGACCTCCAGTAAGTTGACTTGAGCCTCTTCGTAAACAAAATTTGATGATTTTTCACATGTTTTTGTAATTTTTAGATTTTTAAGTGTCTGGTTTCGTGCATACGAGCCATAGTATGGCGCATAGGGTAGATAAAATCGTGCATCCAATTTAGCGCATAGGGATAAAACAGTCGTGCATAGCGTAGAGTGGCACATAGGGTCCCGGTTATAGCGCATACAAAAATATTGCCTGCGTAGGATGCTAAAGTGGCGCATAGGATGACTGTTTTGGCACATCTGGTTGATAGAGTAGCGCATAAGCGAATTAGCGCATAGAAGGTTTGTTTTAGCGCATAGAGTAGATAGAGTCGCGCATCGACGGAGTGGTGCATAGTAGCTCTATTTTAGCGCATCCATGGGATAAATTTGCGCATACAGGGTTTTGCGCATTGATGGCCTGTTTTGGCGCATCCATGGATTTTTCCCGAATTTGGAATTTTTGCAAAAAAATTTGAGATGTGTGATGATTGTTGCTAGATTAGCCAACAGATTTTATGCTTTTGGAGAACATCAAGAATAGATTAGTTTGATTTGAGAAACTTTTCTTCATGCTTGAAGAATAGATAAGTCTGATAAATTTTCTTTCTTGTTTGAAGGACAAAGAGTAATGATAGATTTTCTTTCCCGATTGAAAGTCAAATAGATAGATGTTGAGTCATATGGCTGTTAAATTTGTTTCCATGTGATATGAAAAAAAAATAGTAGATGAAATGATTGATAAATTTTCTTCCATGCCATATGAAAAACAAATAGTAGAAATGATAGATAGATTTGCTTCCATGCAGTATGAAAAACAAATAAGTGTTGATTTGATTGAGTTGATTGTTGTCTGATGTACTGATTTGAGTAGAAATTATTTGTTGATTGATTTTTATGATTGCTTGATGATGTTGTAAAGGAGGAATTTAACCTCCTCTAGATTAGAGAGAGATTCCCTCAGACATGGGAGATGATTTTGTGGTTGTCGCAGGATGATTTAGAGATTATACATCAGTGTGGGTTGGGTCCATTGTTGGGGATCCCACAGTATTGGGTCAACAGGGCACTATTCAATGCATTAGCTGAGAGGTGGCACAGCAAGCATAACACCTTTCATATGCCCACTGGAGAGATTACAGTGACTCTAGAGGATGTGTACAGGATCTTGGGTATTCCGGTAGTTGGTGAGCTTGTGATCTATGATCATAAGGAGATCGGGGGGACCGATGCACTTAGGCGAGTCTTCCAGGATCCTCATGTCTCCGGATATGAGCTTCCCTGGAAGGAGATGGTGGAGAGATATGCCCCACTACCTTTGTTTTAGCAGGTATGATCGGTGGTTTCCTTTATCTTGATCGCAAGGCAAAGGGAATATTAGTTGGTTGGGGTAGGATCTTGGAGGATATGATTCTCCACCGAACCAGATATGCATGGGGATCATGCATGCTTGCCCATCTGTACCACGATCTTCATCAGGTCATTTACACCGATGGGAAGAGTCTCTAATGTGGAGTGACTCTTCTACATATATTTGCATGGGAGCATTTTGTGATTATGTGTCCCGTTGTATGGAGGGATTGTCCCCTTGGGTTCTCATATGTCTATGCATACATAGGGCCTCTTGTCCAGTTGAGGCTGGGCAAGTTGAAGTATTGGCGATGTGTGTTAGATGATCTGGATATAGTCATCTGGAGACCATATGTAGATTGTGATTTGTGGGAGACAGATGATTTAGAGTTGCCCTATATTACGAGATCCAAATATTTGATCGAACGCACACCCTACATTATTTAGCGGTTTTTGGTGATGAGAGTCTTGAGGCAGCTGGGGTTAGTACAGATGATGTCGCGGGGTGTGGTACATTATGCCAGGTGCCAGGAGAATGTACCAGAGTGGGGTCCTACTGTGACCATTGAGGTGGCCCGAGCAGAGTATTTGGAGTTGCAGCCAGCTCAGTGGGCGATGCATCCGGAGGTTACAGATGTAGGGATGACAGATGAGTATGCTGCATATTTTTACACACATCCCTTCCCGAGGTTTACTAGTCCTGAGGAGCCTACTCCAGTATTGGGAGGACCGATTATTTAGAGAGGGTGAGGGCAAGCATCGGTAGCAGTAGGGTAGCCACAGGGAGAGGCAGGGGCAGGGGATGTAGCGGCCATGGATATTGATGAGGGGGGAGATGAGGAGGATGATTCGGGCAGCCAAGATAACAGTAGCGATGACAGTGGAGATGATGGAGGTGGTGGGGGTGGAGGACAGAGATATTTCTTTGATGTGACCTTCAAGACGAGGCCACGGACCTCGAGAGTGGTGGACTAGCCGAGTACTTCAGCTCCATGAATTATTATCAGGGCTCCCTCACAGGGACAGATTGATGCACTGCAGGCAGAGGTTCAGACTCTTCGGAGTCAGTTAGCACAGGCTCAGGGGATGATCAGTTAGCTGCAGGCACAGGTTGCACATCCACCACCTCCTGACCCACAGGTAGTGTAGCTTACGGCCGAGAGGGACAGCTTCAGAGAGAGATGTGTACAGGCCGAGGGGGTAGTTGAGAGACTTCTCAGGTCAGTGGAGATCACCTTGATTGGAGAGGTTGTTGCAGAGGGACTAGAGACTGCTCGGGAGGCCGAGTATTATAGGATGAGGTATTTCGAGGCAGTACCACCTGAGAGGAGGATTGCCTTCACACAGTCAGGTACTCATTCTCGAACCCATTCACGCAGCCACTCCAGGAGTGCCACCAGGAGTGTGGGTCAGCCAGTCAGATGAGAGCTCAGAGCTTCTGGGAGTAGGGATCCATCAAGACCCACCACCTTAGGAGGCAGCAGCAGCCATGTGCCAAGGCCAGATGCCCCTCAGTGATACGCATTTTTGACATATTTATTCCATTGTATTTGATATATCTTTTTGAAATATTTGATATCCTTGTACTCCCAGACATTTGTTTTGATGAGATTTATGAGATGCAGTGGTGATTCGATTATGCATGTGTTATGGATGAGTTATGCTTATGTTATGGATGCATGTTTATTTCTATATGCTATGTTGTGTATGATTTTTATGATGTATGATGATGTAAATGATGATGTAAATGATTTTCTTTTATGTTATGTATGATAATGCACGATGCGTTGTGATGAAATGTTTCGAATATGATGTATGTATGATGCAATTGAAAATGATGTTCTTTTATGATGTATGTAATGAATGCAAGATGTAAGATGTAATGGTGAATTGTTTTAATTATGTGAAGATGATATGATGTAATGATGAATGATTTAGATGGAAATTTATGATGAAATGAGATGAATGGATAAAGGATATGATTTATGAAGATGTAATATTTAAATGCACGTGATATGAATAATGATGTAACATGATAATGATGATAATGCAATGGAAATGAACATGATAACCTAAATGATGATGTGAGATGGATGATATGGATGCAATTTTATTATTAATGTAGATGATGTGAATCAAAAAGTTCACATGTAAATGTTAATGTTATGATAATAATAATGAATGATTTATGCACATGATATGAATATGATGAACTAATAATGAAATGATGATGCAAAATGTAAATGCAATAATAATGATACCCTAAATGAGTTTTGGTGAAATGATATGAGTAATGATAAAATGAGATGTAACAAATGTCCAGTCGTACTCAATCGTTGTCTGAAAAGATATTCAAGAATGTGGCCAACCCTCAAAAATCTATTTAAACAGCCCTCGAAGTGCAAATGAATTATGCAATACTAAAATGCAGTAATGAACTATTCTCCTTATTGCCATTTCGTGTTGTTCTTTGTTTTCATCATTGAGCCTTTTGATATGTTGAAAGTTAGTACAAGCATTAGAGGGTATGTTAGCACCAGTGATGACCTGAGTACTGCTTTCATGATGTTTGATATAGCAAATTAATACAAGCATCGAGGTATAATTGAACCAAGATGACCTAAGTATTGTCTGCATAAATAGACAAAAGTTAACCATTTTCCTATGCAAATTCTGAAATGTCATCAATGATACATTGTAGAGCATGTCCCACAACAAATTTGCACAATACTAATGATTAGCTTACAGACAGCAAACAAAGAAAAATCATACTTCTTCCTCATGATTCTAGTTCAGTACATCATTGAATCACTCCGAAGACATGATGTCATCAAATATCAAAACAACAATTGCAACTTATTGCTTTAAGTTTATCATTCATTTTATTCAGATTAAGATCATCCAATTTGTTCATTTGTTGAAACAGTTATGCAGCCTCATTGTAATTGGACAAGTTTGTTGTTTCCTGATACCTTGATTCTAGACACATGTTCTCGTTTGCCTGTTAGAAAAGCTCCAAGAAGCGAACTGCCCCCTAGTGACCTTGTATTTTGACCCTTGCTAGACACAACTACTGCTAAGGATAAGCCCAATTCATCAAGCCATGATGAGGTCCTTGTCATTTCCAGGAGATGATGCAATGTAAACCGTGATGGCGAGGCATGTGTGTGCTGCTGATGAAAACATGGATATGCAAAATGAGTCCTAATAGATGAGAGAGCCAAATAAAATCACAAACAATTCTTGTTTGCCAGTTTTTCACCATTTGTTTTTATTGCACTTTTTCTTGATTTCCTGATTATTTTTTTTGCTATTACCAAGACGCTTGTTTTCCAGGTTTTCATCAAGGCAACGATTTTTTTCTTTTTTGATTTTTTTGTATTTTTGCTCTTTTTGATTTTTATGTATTTTTGCTCTTTTTGATTTTTTTTGTAATTTTTTCAGGACTTTTTATATTGTTTTTGATATTTTCTCAAGACTTTTTATATTGTTTTTGATATTTTCTCAGGTGTAGAACTTCTTCAAATGAATGTTGTTGGTTGGATCTTCGAACAGGTCCCTTTCTGCAGTTGACAACTGATATGCCCCCGATCCGTATGTTGCAATGATAACGAAAGGGCCCAACCAATTAGGTTCGAACTTGCCTTTATTTTCCCGATCCTGTTGATTACGAGGGTTTTCTTTAAGAACTAAGTCACCCACTTGAAAATTTCATGGTTTGACTCTGTGATTATAGTTGCGGGACATAGTTTGTTGATATCCCTTCAAATGATTAACTACAGTTTGACATCATTTGTCAAGCAGTTCCAGCTCTTGTAACCTTGATACTCTATAGTCTTCATCATTGATTAACCCTTTTAGTGATACTCGAAGTGAGGGAATCTCAACTTCTAGTGGTATAACAGCTTCTACTCCATAGACCAAAGCATAAGGGGTAGCTCCTATTGGTATGCGAATACTTATTCTGTATGCCCATAATGCTAGATTTAATTGGACATGCCAATCACGACCTGCGTCATTTACTGTCTTCTTCAAAATCTTCATAATTGTTTTGTTTGAAGCTTCAGCTTGACCATTCCCTTGTGGATAGTAAGGCATAGAGAATCTGTGTTGGATGCGGAATCTTTCACATAGCTCATCAACATCCTAATTTTTAAAGGATCTTCCATTGTCTGTGATAATGGAGTTGGGAATACCATATCGGCAGATGATATAGTTCAAAATGAATGAAGATATTTGTTTGCCAGTAAAAGTTGTGAGGGGAACAGCTTCAATCCATTTAGTGAAATACTCAGTGGCTGTAATGATGAATTTATGTCCATTTGAAGAGGATGGGTGTATCTTACCAACCAATTCCAATCCCCACTGAGCGAAAGGCCATGTTGTGGTGAAAGGTTGTAATTCCTGAGCAGGAGCATGAATGAGATTCCCATGAATCTGACATTTTGCACATTTCTTCACACAGATGAATGATTCCTTTTCCATGGTTGGCCAGTAATAACCCAATCGAACAAGTTTCTTTGCTAAGGTTAGTCCACTTGAGTGTGTCCCAAAAATTCCACCATGTACCTCTTGTAAGGCCTTTTCAGATTCATCGTGTTCGAGACATCTAAGGAGGGTACCATCTAGGCCACATCGATATAAGACGTCGGCAATTAAGGTGTAACGGGATGATTGACGGATGAAATTTCATTTCTGATTCCTAGACAAGTCTAAGGGTAAAATAGTATCCTTTAGGTAAGTGTAAATTTGGCCATATAAGGGAGAGTCAGAATTGGTTAAGTGGCAAATGACCTGAGTTTCAGGATTGTCATGGGCAGGAAAAAACAATTGTTCCACCAGGAAATCATACCGTGTTTGATTCTCTGTCAACTGAAGTAGAGAAGCGATTGTAGCCATAGCGTCTGGTGCTTTATTATCAATGCGCAGAATTTGTATGAACTTGATATTAACAAATTATTTTTTGAGATCGTCCACCATTCTTTTGTAAGGTATCAACTTGTCATCTTTAGTCTGATATTCGTCGTTGATTTGATTTATAACAAGTTGTGAATCACCAAAAACTTGAAGTTCTGTGATTTTCCAGTCTACTGCAATTATTATGCCAATTACTAATGCCTCATACTCGGCTATATTGTTTGTGCAAGGAAACATTAGCCCATAAGATTTTGGAATTGTATGTCCTTGAGGTGTAATAAAAAGAATCTCGGCTCCTGAACCATGTTGAGTGTAAGAACCATCAAAGTAGAGTGCCCAAGACTGTTGGATAGCTATTGTGAATACATCGGCATCAGGAAAGTCAACGTGTATGGGGTGTTCTGCTGGTAGTGGTGCTTTCACTAATTGATCTACAATTTCTTGTCCCTTGATAGCTTTTCGATCCATATAATGAATATCAAATTCGCTTAGGATCATAACCCATTTAGCCAACCTGCCAAGGTTGCCTTACTTAGAAGATATTTGAGTGGGTCAATCTTAGCCACAAGCTTTACTATATGAGTGAGCATGTAGTGTCGTAAATTTTGAGAAGTGAACACCACTACTAAACAAGATTTTTCAATGAAGGTATAATTAAGCTCGTGACTTGTCAGGGTTCGACTGATGTAATAAATTGCTCACTCTTTTCCTGAGTTGTCTTACTTTGCCAATAATGCTCCTAAAGACACTTTTGTGGCAGCAATATATAATATGAGAGGCGCACCTTGCACTGGTGGAATCAATACTGGTGGATTCATGAGATACTGCTTTATCTGATCAAATGTTGCTTCGCATTTGTGCTCCCACTTGAATGGAACATTCTTGTGTAAGAGATGTGTAAATGGTAAACTTTTATCCGCCAGTTGAGCAATGAATCTACGAATGGATTGTAACCGTCCCTGCAAAGAGCGTAGTTGACTAATGTTCCTTGGTGGTGGCATATCAAGAATTGCTTGTACCTTAGCTAGATCCACTTCAATTCCCTTTTTTGATTCAATGTAGCCTAATAACTTTCCAGATTTCACTCCAAAGACACATTTCTTTGGATTAAGTCTTACTTTGAATTGTTCCATTCTTTTGAAAATTTTAGATAAGATATCGATGTGTCCTTCTCTAGTGTTCGACTTGGTAAGAAGATCATCAACGTAATCCTCCATGAATGTATGCATCATATCATGAAAAATTATTGTCATTGCTCGTTGGTATGTAGCTCCTGCATTCTTCAGTCCAAATGGCATTATGTTTCAGCAATAGCTACCCCAAGGACATGTGAATGTTGTTTTATCCTGATCTTCTGGTGCAATCTTTATCTGGTTATATCCTGAAAATCCATCCATTGATGAGTACATTGCATGTTCAGTAGTCAAATCAACAATCTTTTCTATGTTTGGCAAGGGGAAGTCATCTTTGGGACATGCCTTGTTCAAATCCTTGAAATCTATAATCCTTTCGTCTGGCTTTGAAACAGGTACAATATTGGAGATCCATTCTGCATAGTCCATGGATCAGATGAATCCAACATCCAAAAGCTTCTTTAATTCCTCTTTAACCAATAATGCAACATGTGGATGCATTTTTCTAAGTTTTTTCTTTACGGGTTTTGCCCCCAGCATAATAGATAGATGATGCATGATGAGATCCAGATCTAATCCAGGCATATCTGTATAGGACCATGCAAAACATATTTGATTGTTCTCGATAAATTTTGTGAATCTAGGTACTTCCTCCTCTGTTAGAGATGCGGCCAATTGCAAGATTTTGGGCTGCTCTGTAGAACCTATGTTGAGTGCCTCTGTTGGTTCAATTAGAATAGAAGACCTTTCCTGATAATGCTCTAGAAGAGTTTCAAGTTTCCCATCCTCCGGTGCCTTTGAAAGGTTTTCACCTGGATATGCTTTTTATTTTTCTCTTTTCTTGATCTAATACTGCCTTTGTTAAGTTTTCACCATTAGATCTTTGTTTTACATTATTTATTTCATAGCTGAGAAACTTGGCACTTTCCTATCGAAGACTCTGATCTTGTGATTCCCTGGTGGAACTTGTTTCGGGTTGGGAAGACAAAGAAAGTTTATGATGGTTTCGTCATTGGGAAAATTTGGGACATCAATAGGTGCGATTTGTTCCCAATCAATGAGTTCGGGATGGACCAGAGGAAAGGGATCATTAGGATGACTAAGCTCACTGGCCATTAGGGTCATGATGTTATTGTTAACGTCATCCTAGGGGAGGTCTAGGATGGTATCTTCTTGTGAATGATTTGTCTCGCTTTGAATTGAATCGGTCTCACTTGAGTCATGATCGCTTTGTAGGATATAATCGAGCGGAGGCCTTGAGCTTTCCCCTTGTAAGAATGCAGGTGTGAATTTGTGTATGACATCCACCCTTTTCTCTAAGATGAAAGTATCATCAGAGAATTCATCCCATTCATATTCATTGGAGTCAGTGTCAGAATTATTTGCTTGAATTCTCAGAATTGATTCGGTTAACTCCTCTTTAGTCATTCTTTGTACCGCTTCTTCCTTTGTATCTTCACCATATCCTAACCCAGTTTTATCAGTTGGGTGCATTTTTTTTAGTTGGACAGGTTCAACAATACCTTCTTTCCTTTTCCCTATAGGGCCATTTCCTTCATAACCCATTTGTTGCATGATAGCATAACCTTTCCCATATTGTTCTGTGGGTAACTTGACATGTTGTACAGATTCTTCTTCATCTTTATAGAGCCAATCAAGGATAGCTCTATCTTCTGTTTCAGTTTCTTTGATGAATATCCCATTAAATTTGGTGATGGGAACTGAAGTTGATGCTAAGGTTGTTGTAGCCTGTTGTATGGATGTTGATGGTTGACCATGGGATCTTGGAGATAGGGGTAGATTAGAGAGAGATAAAGAATATTCTCCCACTCCATTATCTTTCAATTTTAGCTGGGTGTCAAAATTACTTATCATTTCACTTCCTTGTTCATTGTTCTTGGAGGTAGATATGGCCAAGGCCTCTCTATTGTGTGGGATGAGTGTGTCCTGAGTTTCTCTTAGGTTAGCGCAAGTTTGGCTGCTAATGTGATCAGCAAGTATTGTTACTTCTTGTCCATCATATGGAAACTTTAAGCATTGATGATAAGTAGATGGAACAGCTTGCATGTCATGGATCCATGGATGGCCCAAAAGTATGTTATAAGTTAGATCCCGATCTAGAACCTGACAAAAGGTATTCTTCATAACAGGTCCCACTCTAATTGGTAGCATGATGAGGCCTTTGGAAGTCCTTTCCTCATCATCATATGCCTTGATTGTAATTTTCCTTCGTGGATCTATAGATTTTGCTGAATATCCCAAAGCTAGGACCAATTTCAAAGTACAAATGTTTAATCCGGCTCCCCCATCTATGAAGACACGTCTAATGCGGGCTTTGTCAACCATGATCTCTAAGTAGAGTGATGAATTATGTGGATGGGTTATGGATGAGTCATCTTTTTTAGAAAAGGATAAACATGTGGATGAGGACAAGTGTCCCACCATGGCTTGAAATTTATTGATATCTAAATCAGGGGATATAGTTGTATCAACAAGGGCCTTTTCCAGAATGTCCTTATGTGCAAGTGATAACTTTAAAAGTTCCAAGATAGAAATTTGGGCTGATTTTTTTCGTAGTTGATCAACCAAATTGTATTGACTTGGAGGGAGAATTGCCGCTTTAGATGAGCTTCCTTTGACAATGATTTTGGCTTGTCCCCTTGTCGTAGCATTGACTTCTTGATATTCTTGCTTACCTTTGATTCAGATAGCGTTGATTTGAGGATCGTCAGTATAAATATGATTGATAATGTCATCATGGATGTAATTAACATTCTTGCCTTTGTCACCCAAAGATTCCCCTTTTTGATAATTA